>WEIT01005661.1:2767-55063 GCA_013389985.1 Dryoscopus gambensis
TGACAGTTGTGAGACAATAAAATTTTAAACAGGCAAAATGCAGCTAACTTACAGTGTCACCTAAATCTAACTAGAGTTAGTTGTAATTTGTGGTGACTAGATTGGATTTTATTAGTTAGAGCAATCACAAGTCTATAAAATTTTCATGTGTTTTGCATATTGACTCTACCTTGCATTTAAGGAAAGCGATTAGACTATAATTGGCTCTATTCTATTAATTCCTTTCAAAAATCCAAAATTTGTGGAGCAACTGTGTTCCTGAACTCCCACTTTACATTTTATGATAGATGAAATGTTTATTTTCTTCCAAGTATAGAGTTTGTCAGCCTGAAAAAAGGTGAAGAATGGTATCAATCCCTGTCAATAACACATAGATTAGAGCTGATACATTGTGTGTAAAAGAGGAAGTGTGTTCTCTGGTAAGAACCATCCTTTGTTTATTTGAAGTCTTGTTATGTTATCATCAGGTAAATTTTGACTTAGATTTCCTTTACAACATATTCTGTTCTCAGGAATCCTATAACCAGCATATCAAACTAAAAATGGACAGTAACTGGAACTGTAATATATGTTGTTTCATTTTCAGTATTGAGTTTAAGCCTAAGGGCAGCATTCTAGCAAGCCAAGTATTCTGGATGGCAAATAGAAAAAAAATTCTCCAGTTTATTTCTGGTTTCGGGTTTCTTTTCACTTGTATTAGTTTCTAATACCTCAATCAGTAAATATACTGTATTTTGTAGTGATATGCCAAAGAAAAGCAGATTAATCGGTTTGCCAGAGAATGGGAAAAATGAAAGAAAGCCCATCTGTTCTGTGAATGTTAAAAAAAGTAATTTTAATGAAAATATAGAGATCATAATTTATTGCTTGTCTTGTTCCTGGCTGCTTTCAGTTGTGCTTTTTTGTGGTGTGATTATAATAAGTCTAAATGAAGATTTGCACTAGCTTTTAAATCAGCTGGGATTTATTTTTTGTCTGTGAGAATATAAAGGCTGCCATGCTCTTTTACAGAATTCTTAATTTTGAGAAGTCTGTCTTGGCAGTGTGTGTGTATGTTCCATTTCGTTCATTTCTAATTTGAATCCTATAGAAAAAATATCCAAGAACAACTAAGTTCCAAGCAAGTCAATATGCAAGAAAATAGTCTTCACTTCTTACTGATGATAACTAGTTCTGAGTGCTCTAAGCTCTTCCGCTGCCTGCACCTACCTCTTACATCATTTAGCTGCTAGGCTGTTGGCAGAACAGTATTGTGACCAAATCCAAAGATACCGTGTTGTCCTAGATTACAGTTTAAGATGTGCCCCAAAAAATATTCTATCACCATCTGTTGAAACCAGGTGTAGCAATGTTCCCTGCCTCCTTCCTCTGGATTATCTTCTGTTAATGGGCCAGCTGTTGGCACCAGGTGGGGCAGAGTTCTTTATCTGTCCCATGCCCCATCCTCCCTCCAGGGGGACATCTCCTGTCAATGGGCCATCACTGCACGGCTGATAAAATTACATCATCCCACTGTGAGATGCCCCGCCCAGAGGGAGGAACCAAGCATTCCATCCTGGATATAAGCTGAGATTTCGAACACCACAGGCAGCCTTTTCCACTGGATTGCCAGAGGAAGACCAGACCCTTCTACAGAGTCACTGCCTCAACAGAACCATCACTCCAGGAGGACTGCAGCCACCATTTGATTGGACTGCTGCCAAACCCCTGACTGTCAGGGGGTCAGGTTTGTACTCTGACTCTGTCAGTGGGTTGGGGTTTTTGTACTATTACATTCATTTATTTTTCCTATTAAATTGTATTTCTGACTTGAAGTCTCTCCCTAGTTTGCTTTCAAACTAGTATACATATGTAGATTTGCTCCCAAAGGATGACCAATTACTGAGTTTACAACATAACGTTTACTTTAGTGGGACAATAAATTGAATGTTTTCCCTCTATTTATCTGTCAGTTTTTTGGGAGATGTATTTTCTTGTTCCTGTTTTGTTTGGAGGGATTTTTTTTGGTTGGTTGGTATGGTTAGGCATGGTTTTGGTTTTTTGCTGGGTTTTGTTTGGTATGGTTTTTTAAAAAATTAAATTAAAAAGAGCTTTATATCTTAATTTTTCTGCCAAATTTGCTTGCAGTTAATTAACTAGATGAAAACAATCGCTGGGCAGGGATTGATGACTACTGTCATTTATAAATCTGTAAAATTCCGTTGAAAGGAAAGATACCACGATTGCTCTCCTCTGCCCTTCTCATATGGCTCTGTTCACTTCCAAACTTACGCCAGTTTACACTTGAGTATCTACACTGGATTCCTCTGACTTGCTCTTGCTTTACATTGTGGTAAATAGCAGACTCTAGTACTGTTTCTCTATATTTCATGCTGTGATCTATAAGACACAAACTTTTATAGGTATCTAGAAGACACAAACATTTATTGATGTATTTTTTTCCTTGTAATGGTAGCAATTTCAGAAAATTGCTGACTGAAAAAAATCCCAGCTTGCTTTTATACATTTATTATTGAATAGTTTTGACTAAAGAACACACTCAGATTTCCGTAAAGTTACTAAGCATAATAGAGATCTTCCTTGAGGGATCGAGAATGCCATCCTGCTTTCTCCTGCTTGCTTTTTTTGGAATAAGTCTTTTACCATATGCCATTAGAAATGTGATGAGAAAGTTCATCCTTATGTAACGTGAGTGTTCAAAATTATCAAAGATTAATGCTTTTTTTGATCACCATTAATATCAAGAAAGTGCATACCTAAAGGATAAAATTGACTGCTGGCATTTGAAAACAACTTTCATGTTTTAGCTTCTTGGGTATTCTTTTGTTTTGTTTTAAAAATGTCTTGTCAGTCATCAGGTTACAATTATTTTAAGTAATGCAGATATAAGTGCACTCTGTCATCCTGTTCTGGGAAAGAGTCCTGAATGGTCTCCCTGCTTGCCTTCCAAGTAATTATTTAGGTAAATTATCTAGAAAATTCTGTATTACTATAGTGAAATAAAGTTCAGCATACAAACTTATGTCAGTTACTGCAAAGTTTATAAGAAAAAGCTCTTATGCAAAATAATGGTATACTATTTCAAAAGGAAAGAAAATTTCTTGTTTATTTAAGGGGAAAATCACATTACCCTTCTATTAAACTATGTTGATTTTCCAGAATGTTTTATTTTGGACTGTCTGTAGTCCAGTTGTGTGTGTCTTTTCACATTTCAAATATTTCCTTGATTCACAATTTGATTAAAAGATCCAGAAAGAACAAGGCCAACAGAGAAAGCTGCTTTGATCAAGCTGAGGGGCAGAGACTGCAGCTTGGAGACTGAAGCTTTGGGCTTTTTGGACACATTCTTTCAGTCTGAGGCTTCATTTGCAAAGTTCACTGTTCATGCCTGTTAGCAGTGAAAGTCAAGTCTCGTTGAGTGTCTGTTTGCCAGCACAGCAGGAGGTACATCATCTGTCTTTGAGCAGGGCTGCTGTCGTTTCAGCTGACATGTACAAGAGGCAGCATGCCTCGGAGAAATAAGTGTGTGATAACTATACAGTGAACAAAATATTCTTAAGGCATTAGGAAACTAAACATATCTCACTGTGTTATACTTCATCTCCGCAATTCAAAATGACACATTTTCATAAGTTCAAAATGTTATAATGGAATACATGTGTCTGGCCCTGTGACCCGTGACACTTTAAAACCCCTTAAAGTTAAGGACTGCTTTGCAACACAGTCCTTTATAGGGTCAGTTTTTAAAAGAGAAGGGGGCAAAAACCTTCATCTGCTAAAGGTGTGGTTAGAATGAAGCTCCCACCACTGCTATGTTTCACTCACAGTACTTAAAATACTTAGTGGAATAAGTAAGTATCAGCTGAGAGCATCTTCTTTCCATCTTCATAATTTTCTTTCCTTCTCTTTTTTTTTGTTTACACATCCATTCTAGTGTGTGCTGCCTCATCATTATTACTTCTGAGCTGATGACCTTACCAGAAAGATTTATCTAGCTGTAATCTTTGTTCACTATTAACAGCCTGCTGTGAATCTGTTCTTCAGTTAATGGCCATTGATCCAGTAATGCACATTTCCTCAGTGATACCTTCCCCTCAGAGTGCTACTTTTTCTCCTTCCCACTGTACTGTAATTAACCCTTTTGGCCATTATACTGATATCACCTCAAATGCTACACGTAAGCCCTGCAGGGATATGAGGATGCTGCCAGCACTTTATTGTTTAATTATGATTACAGCTGTTTTTGCACTCAGGAGGCTTGTCTGTCTTGGCAGTACATTTCCCATCCAGTCAGTCAACAGAATGTGAAGTAGGTTTCTGGATTGTTTTTGCAATAAAATATTGAATTATGTCCCACTAGGAAAAACAGATCAGGTATTTTTTTCTGGAGTGAGAGCTATGTTAAATTACCTAACTCCATGTACGGTTGATTTCAAACCTAAATTAATTTTATTATTTTGAAGTCCCAAGTTACATGTGAATGACTGTATAGAAATATAGGTGTAGCATTTGTATGTTTTGGACAGTATGGGATGTGCTGAGTGATAGTTTGGCTCTTTCCTTGCCAGGCTTTTTCTCCCCTGATTTTGTCCCTTTAAAGCACATTTTAATGTTATTCTTTATATTGGTCTGTGCCTTTGGTTTGTCTTCTCAAATTAAGTTGAATGAGTTATTTCATGTGGAGTGTGGAAACAAGCCTGTGGTAAGGAAAATCACAGGAGCAGTGAACATGTGAAATGTCTCGGTTTAAACTGAGAGACAGCGAAACAAGTGGGCAAATTTCACCATAGTTTGATCTTCTAAAACATGGATGTGATTAAGCTGTTTCTAATCTTATTGCTTCAAGATGCTAAGTATCAATTTAAAAACCATTTAAGAATTTTAGTGGAATTTCATTCTTTGCTACCTTGAGATACCAAACAATTTTTTATCTGTGCTTGACTTGGCAAGGTGGGGTTTCAGAAAATGAAAACTCTGCTGCTGAGGTTGCAGGTCTGCAGCCAGATCTATTCCTGGCAAAAAGAAGCTTCCATTTTTCACTTGACTTCCACAGCGTGTGATCACATGGTAATGTTTATACTTTGTTCTTTCACCAATGAGAAAGCATTAAGAGAATGAAAATTATTACAACAACACTAAATAGTGTGACAAGAATGTAAGTATGTTCTTAAATGCATTATTAAAAATATTTGCTAGATTATTGCTTTTTCTTTTATATTTTTTTAAACTTTTTATGAAGATACTTGGAGTTCCTAAAGATAGCTTAGTGGCAGACTGCTTTTACAAAATCTTTATTTTCATTTTTACAGGTACTATGTTAGATCTTCATTGAAGAGAGGGGTTTTCCATTTTGGTTCAAGTTTGGTTCAGTTTCAAGTAGTATATTTGGAAGTAAAGCATGTAGTTCAGAGTGTTACTAAGTTTTGCTTAAGGTTATGTAGCAATTCAGAAGTATCCTTTTGCATGTCTTGCTTAGAGCTGGAGAATGGATCAAAGGGTTTTAAGAATGGAGGCTGCAGCCTACAAATATTCTGATTTTTTAAAAAAATATTTTGAAAGGATTTTTGGCAACTCTTCACCTCACAATAAATTTTTTTCTTCAAATGCTTATGTTTGCAATAAGTATATGGCTGCATAATAGAATCAGTTGTGAAGTCTGTATTTTCTCAGCTGTTTAAGGAAGGGAAATGAACAAAACTCTCTTTCAGACTAAAGTTTTTTAGTGATCAACACTAGAGTAAAAGAAGAACCATAAATTTACCTAGTCAGATGAACTGGGAATGCCTATTAAAATCCCCTTTTTCTTCAGGTCAGACATAGATTTTTCTGTGAGATGAAAGGGAGAGGGCCTGCAACAAAGCTGCTCCAATTGAAAATAAAGATGCATATGAATCACGTCAATGACACTTCTCCTGTTGTTAGCTTCTCCCATGAAGGGGAAAATTGTCTCATTAAAACAAAGAAGGGCACAGAGTTTACCTAAGAGGAGCCTGATTTATGGCATACAATACCTGCCATGTTTATACCTCCTTGGTTCTTCTGCCACAAAAAACCAAATCAGCTATCATGTGCACACCTCTCAAGGTGTGTTCCCTTGCAAAAGAATTATTGTGCACTGGTTCAGTTTCCATTTAGTCTCCTTCTCTAATTATGTGGCTATAGACAGATTGTAAACCAACGTAATTCTGGCTGCAAAATGAGCTTCATGGTTAAGTTAAGCTTTACATTAAAAATGTTTAGAAGCATTGTCATAATCACAATGTATTCTGTCATTCAATTCTTGTTCTTGTGGGACTTTCACACTTCAGATCATTAAGCCAATGTTTGCCTAACTGCCAAGCATATTTTTAAACAAAATGTGTGAAGGTAAGTATGGTGTAAATTATTACCGATTTTTGGAAAGGGCAAAATATTTATACATGAGAAATAGTCTTTTTCTGGGCAAAAGAAAGCTAAATGACATCTGATGTTGGTTTTTTCCATTGTTGTTGTGTTTCTGATTGGTTGGTTGTTAATTTGGCCCCTAAACTCTCTTGGATACAGCTGTTAAAGGAAAGTGCGTGGATCTATTGTTCTTCATTATTATGTCAATGCAGGCTTGAAATTTGGAGGTAGAGAGACAGACAGTGGTGCTTCCAGTGTCATGTAAACTAAGCAGTTTTTAATGAGCCCACAAAGCTACTTGAAGAAAAATATATCACTATTTTGGTGTTTATAATAGAAAAGCTTTGTGTTGTTTAGCAGGTAAGATTTCTGATATGTTTGTTAAACCCCTGTATTATCGGGGTTTTAAGCTGTTGATTTTTAGAAGTAATATATTGTAGGATCCTTCCATCTTTCTCCTTTTTCTGTAAAAACCCTTTTTTTCTCATTTAGTGACTTAAAAGTCATAGAAGTAGACTTTACTGACTTAAAAAATAGTTCTTTTCAGCAGCTCTTTTAATCAAGAAGGGCGTGCCTGGTTCGGGTTCCTGTTTCATTTGCAAGATATTGGCCCTGCTTCATTCAGTATAAACTGTAATGCAAAGGTCATGGAGATGAAATAACATATTTAAAAAAATATAATGATGCAGATAGGATAGTAGGTTTATATCAGATTTTTGCAATCTCAAATTTGTGACTAATGTAATGAATCAAGAATTGTGTTTGTTAGAAGATAGAGGTCTTTGACCTTTCTTTGACTTGATTAACTGAGAGTGCAATGGTAATTTCAAAAGTGACGAGACTGGTATTTAATCTCTTCTAATGTTTTGTTTATAATTAAACATTAACACTTTTAATGACTATTTTAATCAGCCCAATCTAAAAATCTCTTATTGTACTTCAACAATATTCTTCAAATATTGGCACTTGTGGTGCCAGAAAATATTTT
Organism: Dryoscopus gambensis; assembly: GCA_013389985.1. Lineage (NCBI taxonomy): Eukaryota > Metazoa > Chordata > Aves > Passeriformes > Malaconotidae > Dryoscopus > Dryoscopus gambensis. Next base: position 10,140 of record WEIT01005661.1, read on the forward strand.
TTACTTTGCTCCTTGTGGACCTCATCGTTCTGTTGTTGAATGAATGAAGACTTTGGCCTAAGGCCAAAGAAGGAAAGTAGGTGATAAACAAAGATGCTAATCTTTGATTAGAAGGGCTTAGTATTGGCAGGCAGAATATTCAGAAGTGGCATCCATGAAAGCATTGTCCACAGTATTGGCTGCTTTTGAATTTTAAAAAACCTTTTGGAACCTGAGAGATTGATTTGTTAGAAATCAGGATGAATCGATAGCACGCAAGATGTGCATGTACTGTTCCTTTTTTTTCAAAAAAACCCACATAGATATGAACGGTTGGATTCAGTTACTTGAATGCCAGACCCTGATACAGTTTTAGGTGCTGCCAGTAGCTTCTCCAGAAGAGTATTGTTACATTTCCCTGGGGAATGGTATGATCCTCCCAAGAGACCCCCACAAGCTGTAACTGTGTTAGCCTGACCCTTCCTTCCTTTCTGTATCCCACTGGCCCAGGGCCAAGAACCCACACCTACCAAACCCCAGACAAAACCCTGCTCTGCCATTGTTCTTCCTCTTTTTCCTCCTCCATCCCTGAGAATAAACATAAGGAAACTGAGCCTCTGTGGATCTCTCGCCTGGTTTCTGAAACATCTCCCCTCTGCAGCCCCCCAAGACTGGGCTGGCCTGACGAGCTGGGGGCGCCCAGGGGGGAGAGAGTTTCAGAGTATGAATCACAGAATCAAATGGGTTGGAGAAGACCTTGAGGCCATTGAGTTCAGTGTGTGACCTACCACTACCTTGTGAAGTAAACAATGTCACTGAGCACCACATCCAGGGTGTTATTAAACACCTCCAGGGACTGTGACTCCACCACCTCCCTGGACAGCCTGTTCCAATGCCCAATCACCCTTTCTGTGAAGAACTTCTACCTAAGGTCCAACTTTAACCTCCCCTGGCTCAGCTTAAGACTGTGTCCTCTTGTCATATTGCTAGTTGTCTGGGAGAACAGAGAATCATAGAATGGCTCTCTTCCATCCTGTATTACATGTGATTACAGAGGAAGCCTAAAAAGTTCAGGGCTTAGACCATTTCGTATCAGCAGTTAGTTACTTTTTCATGATGGCTATCTTATTTTTATGTTGTTACCTGCTAAAGCTGGTATACATTAATTATGTCCTGAGAGTAATTCTTTAATTCCCCTGAAATTGTCTGCATGCAATTGCCTGCTGAAGCCCCAAAGACAGGGACATTTTCCTCTTACCTGCTTGGGGTGATTGTGAAGGAACAGTCTGCCCGTTCTGAGCTGGGTGCAATGTGCTTCTGGTTCCAGAGTGGTCACGTCATCTTGCCTGGTGCTCCTGTGTGTTGAGAGCCTGAACCAGCAGGAGGTTGAAAGATGGTGTTGGACGAGTTGCTTGCTGTGGTTCTGTGAAGGTTATGTATGCAGAAGGGCAGGTTTGCTTTGCTGCAGGCCGTCTTCACCTCCCTCACAAGGATGTGTTGTGTTTGCCCTTACGGCTCCCCTGGAGGAGCCATCTGCTCACCTCTGCTCTGCCTTCAGCCACCCCTCCTTGGCTCTGAGGAAAGTTGTTAGAAAGAACGTTCCTCCCTCTGCTGCTACAGTCCGCTTAGTGACACAAGAAATGTCACTCACGATGGTTAACATTTTAAAGCAGTAAATCTTGAATGGTCAGCCTGAAACAGAGGACAGGGAAAGCTCATGGCTTTCCTTCCCTATCTGCCTCCCATGAGAAAATGTTTTGCATGGAAGTAGTGTTGGCAGGGTAGTAACGACACCTTCCTTTTCCATTATTTTCCATCAATAAAAAGGCAGAAATTGTTTTAGACAGATCTCAGGTAAATATAAAATAAATAAACAAATGTATTTATCATATAGAAAGCGCATTGCCTTGATATATTCTCATATTTTCAGGAAAGAGCTGCTGCATAAACCAGTGCACCTTCTTCTAAGAGTGTCATATTGCTCTGTAGAACTCATTAATTAGACTATTTAAATGATACAGTAACCATAAAACGCAGTAACATAAGAACAGGTGATTTTCTTTTTAATAGCAAAATAGAACCTCTAGAGAACCACCATATTACAGAACTCCTCCTCAGGGCACATGTCACTGCCCACCCCACGTTTCCTGCTAAGTGCATTCTGATGCCACATTGAAACACAAAATAAGTAAAATCAAGCGGCCACCAATGGCTATTTATATGCTTTAAAATATCCTCTAAGCTGAAGTATGCACCTAAATCCTATTGCTGCTACGAATGATGGCTATGGAAACCTTCATGGGAAAAAAGAAAAGTATTTTTCCTTAAGAAAACTTAAGAAGTTTCTATAAGATGAAATTTAATTATCTGTTATCAGATGTCCTTTAAAAATGGAAGGCATATTTAGGCTGCTAAAAATATTGAAGCACTAACTCTATCATAATAGCATTTTAATTTCAGCAAATCAAATCTCTATTGTTACAGGATATTTTGCTCTAGGAATGGGGTAAGAGGTCCATCTTAGCTTTTTAAATAAACATCTTCCTTTCTTTTAGACATTCAATTAAACCTTTGCAATCATCTAACATTTTGTGGCATAAAATTTTGCTTACTGAGAAAACAATGGCCATTATTATCTATAAGTCTTTGTTTTAAAATGTAGTTAAAGTTTAATTCTGATGTATTCTCATCAGAATACGTTTTGGCTGTGGAATTCCACATTTATGTTAGAAAGCTAGAGTTTAATTCATTACTGTTTTCCATTCAAAAGACTTATTTTAAATGCTGGACAAAGTTGGTGTGAAGTCCCTTTGTAACTGGGTCTGTGATTTGCTTCTGACAGTGATTTAAAGGGAAATGTCAAAGGCAGGTGAATGCAGGGGTCACTGTTTTCTGTTATCAACAAGTCCATTTACTTTTCTATGTAAAATTGCTTACTCACCAGCACTTTTATTGTTATAGTTCACATACATGACTGGTACAATTTCAGCATCCTCATTCATATTGATGATTTTGTACTCTCATGAGAGCAAGTGGCTTATAGAAAGCTATTTTGCCGATAGGTACTTCGGATTTCTTCTTAAAATGTTGACATTTGCTTCACCTTTTCTACTGCGTGCTACATTTGCTTACCTTTAGAATTTTTGTTCTGCATGATCAGATGAAAAACTGTTTTGCACAGGCTTCATTATGATGTCCAGTGTGATTATAAGAGCTATTTTTAGCCATCATTCAGTAGCATAAGGACTTCTGCTACCGCAAAACAGTTTCGGTAGCCCTGCAGCTGAAGCTTACTGGCACTTACATTTGAATGCTAAAATCTGAAAAAATGATGGCTTTTTTTAACATCGGGGGAAAAAAATGCTATTTCCTCATCTGTTTTTCTCATCTGAACTTTATCTTGGAGTAAGATATTTAATTTCAAGTAGTCTGTACTGCTTTAGCACCGAATTCTAAATTTAACATATTATTAGCTCTGAGTTTTCACTTTTGGGCTTTTCACTTTTAGACAAAATAAACTGGAAAATATTGTTGGGCTGCTAGTAATGCATAATGGAATTGTAGACCTCCTGCAACCTGCTTAAAATGTGTTCTCTTTTTTATACAATCAAGTGAAATTCAGCTGTGTGACATTTGGTCTCAATACTGTGAGAAGTGCATTAATGAAAAATCTTCCATTGCCAGAACCATATAGGTCATTTATAGGGCAAATGCTTTTTTATATTTGCAAAATTGTGATGCTAATACTCAGAAAGGAACATCACTAACAAATTCTTGCAAACTATAAATGTACTTTAGGAAAGTTAATGTAATTTCATAATATGAAGACTAATTGGTATAATAGTCAAGGAGTGAAATTTTCACAACAATTGGAAGTGCATACATGCACCTGTATGTAAAATGAGTTCTGTCTGTTTCTGTTTAAAACGAAACAGAGTACTTGCAAGTAGATTTTTAAGGGGTTCTTGGTTTTCCTTAAGAATTCACACTCTGTAACTTGCCATGAACTTTTTACATGGCTGCAACTTTGGCTTTGTCATGAGTGTGATGGTGTGCTGGTTCTGGCCACGAGAGCTTTCAGTTTTGCAGTAGCCAGGAGCAAGGATGGCCATGACCCAGAGGTTATTCTGTACCACATCACGTCCTTTTCTGAGAGTGGGGGAAGGGCTAGCTTCTGATTTGGGCTGGCATGGCAGTGGTTGGTTGAGTTTCATGGTGAGGACTGTCCATCTAAATCACTCTCTCTCTCTTTGCACAGTTTTGTTATTGTGGCTGTTACTTGTCGCTAGTGGACACAGAAAGGATCACGCAGACAGGCAGTTGTCAGAAGAGAAATGAAGTCTGAATCATTATTGCTTTACAGTATTTATAGATTTCTTATTGCTACAGTTGATTGAAAGGTGAGGTGACACCTTCTTCATACTGGCTGGACTACGAGTCCATCAACCTTTTCTCCTCTTGGAAAAGGAATGTAAATATAAGAAACAATTAGATAAACACGAGCTATTATTCACATCAAACCGTGAGAACTCTAACGCTCTGACTCCAAAACTACGCAAAACAATCAGAAGGCTAAGAGAACAGAGTGACAGTTACTGTTAATTTTCTTTTCTCATTACTGTTTCCAGTAAATTGTTCTTGTCTCACAACCTGTGATCTTTGCCTTTTGTGCCTCCAGTTCTCCTCTCCAAGCCTCCCCAGCAGGGCGGAGGAGAGGGAGGGAGAAGTGAGTGAGCAGGGCGTGGTTTCAGTGGCAGCACAACATTGGAGAATACCTCTCCTAAACCCCGACAGATGAGCGTTGTGTCATCCAAGGCGTGCTAATGACATTCACTTAGTTATTATTCCATTAGTAAGACCATTATAACCATTGAATATTAAAAATTTACTTTAATAAAAACATCACCTGCAGGTGGGCTGTCAAAGCTGACTAAGTGTATTTCTTCACTAAATAAAACACATCTCCTCGTATTACTTTATTTTGATGATGAATGAAAAGATTGAATCATTAACAAGCCCTTTAAAAGATACTGACTACAATCATATACACTGTAAATGGAAATACAACCTTTAGGTTAAGTATTTAAAGTTATGTACTGTCTAGTAAGTGCTGCTTTGACCATTAATAGTGAATCTTTCTGTGCTGTGACAAAAGTTAAAAATAATAATATAATTTCAAATGGCTAATTGTGCTATTTTTTAGGTCAAGTTTTTGAGCTTGAATCAATATAAAGCTGCCTTCTTTTATATATATATTTCTTTCATTTTGATCATAAATGGGGGTCACTGTTTCAGGGAAAATTCCAAGAACAGGAGCAAAATGGTATGGAATTTGCTCTAGGATGGGCCTGCTGGAACCAGGTAGGTTGGAATAGATGACCTACTGTGGTCCTTTCCAACCTGACTGATTTGTGGTTCTGTAGTTCCGTGAATTATTGTCATGTCTTGCTTAGAAGACCTGTAGGGAAGTTTTGAGGATAGGAAGAAAACATTGCTGTTGCAATATATGTTTTGATAAAAAATAAATCTCCCTGCTGTCGGACAGTTCTTCATTGTTGACATTTCATTGCCATGAAATGACCTTTTTTAATAAAATTGACTTAAGATTATGTAAATAATCTTAATGATGTAAATAAAGTAGCTGCATAAGGGCTGAGTAAATATGAAGCATGTGAACATTTTACTAGAGATGCTCCTGTGAAAAAAGCTTCCAAACAAATTATCTACTCTTGTAAATCTAGCATTAGATTCTGTATTTCTGACACTCAGTGATGTAAAAGGTGGTTTTGGTTTCTATGGTGTGAAAATGTAAGTGTGTAAGGAAAAAAGTTGCTTGTAAAGCAGTTTTTATATGTAATACTTTATTTTAAAAGAACTAAAAAGAAATGCCCATAATAGCAAAAAAATATGTATTTAGGATTATGGAGAATATCTAGAGAGTTTTATGTTTAAATATGCATAAAAATTGCATTATTTGTATATTTGGGGGAAGTTATTTATTTTATGTTCAGAGCTGAAAAGATAGGAAGCTGATCCAATCTGACATTTAGTCATGAAGGTTTGAATAAAATGTAGTTCAAGAGATATAGAGAGCATACCAACAGCTAAATTTACCAAATTTGGACAAAACATATGTGTTGGTCTCTGAAATCATCCATATGTCTATGGGTAGTAAGCTGTTTTCAAATGGTATTAATATGTTTAAGCAAAAAGAGTAATAGGCTATCATCCAAGAGATAAGTGAATGTCAGCTTTTTTTATTGTGTCCCTCTCAAAATAGATATTATGCTATTATTTTTCAGAGAGCTGTGTTTACCATGTTACAAATGATAAGATATACTATTTTTTCAAATTTTTCTTTTTTAAGTAGAGAGTAGTGTGAAATGTGGCCAAAAACCCCTGAAGATACGAGCAATTGCAGTAGAAATTTTGTAAACCTTAAACTGCCATGCTAGCTGGTCATTATCTGTTGAACATAAATAATCAAATGCAAGGTAGAAGTTGTTTTACAATCTTCATTTCTGGCTAATATCCTTCTTTGTGTTAGTGGAACTTTAAGATTTGTTTTCAGAATTACAGGTCTAACAGACTGCACTCCCATAACATTTCTTTGAACAATAAAATACAATTTTGATAAATTATTGCTTACACTGAACTGCCCCTTCAAACTCAAACCTTTTGCTTTCCCTCTCCCTTCCAGATGAGCAAGCTCTTGGGCCCATATATTATTCATTACAATCAAATAAGACACAGTGGTGGCTCAGTAAACTTGCTTTTCATATACGAATTGATTTTATTGAGTAATGCCCACTGCAGACCCCAGCTTACAGCAGCCACGGCTGAAATGAGCAATTTTCTCATTGTAATAATGTGCCTCTGTCATCTCCTTATTATCAGCATGATAAAAGATGAAATATTCACAGATGCTGGCCTCCTAACCTGATCACAGTTTGATATTTGAGCTTTGAAAATGAGTTTTATAGGCTTTAATATACTCCTTGGCGGAGTGACCCCTGAAATTAAACATTATTACAGAGCGGATATTTAAAAAGCAGGGGCCGCAAATTACATCAAAATGAAAATATTAAGGAGTATTAGGACTACACCAAGTGGGAACTCACTACTGCTGAAATGGTGAATGCCATAAAGCTCAACACGCTGGTGTCAAAAACATCAGAAAAAATAACGGGTCGGGCACCTTGACGTCTGTTATTTTATACGTAGGGTTAAACTGAATTACTGAGATGGTTTTTTTCCCATAGGCTGGTTTTCCAGGAAGAAAAAGCATATTGTTCTCAACTTTGTCTGCAGCAGCCTTCACAGTTTTGTTAAATGCACATTGCTTCTTTTCTGTCCAAGCACCAAAAAAATATACTTAAGTATAGTGAAACCAAAGAGTAAACGTAAGAAAAGAATAAGCCAACATAACTAGGTGAAATATTTTGATTCCATTTCCAGTGCTATCACTATTTCTATGGACAGGTTTCTGCCGAAGTCTGGGATATGAAGAGCTAAGGAAGTTTCCTAGAAAAAAAAAAAAAAGAGTATGTAAAACATAGTTAATATGTTTCAATGCAAATACTACATTGTTAAAGTTAGGAAAGAGAAAAATTTACATTCCTATAAAGGTGAAAGAAGAACATGTAATTTATTAATTTATGTAAACCATCAGTTAAAGGATAATTTTAAAAGATAAGTTAAAACGAAGGGAAAGAAATATAATTTTATATTTTATTGTTTGTTTAGAGATGCATAATCTAAAGAGAAACAATCTTATAGAACATTCTGTATTTATAGCCATCAGGTTTCTCCTGATAGCAGTTATCATTAGACAGTCCTTGTAGGAAGAAAGGAGACTGAAATGCAAATCCTATGCAAGTCATTCAATGGGATGGACCTCAGTGCACTTGGAAGAAACAGGTGATATTGGTGGAAATGTTTATTTCTGTGACAGCAAATAGAGGTCGGGCTTTTTGTTACTGTTTTGTGCCATTTTTGTTTATTTGTTTATTTGTTTATTTTAAACCGAAGTATTTCTGGACCACCTGAAGTTTTTTTGGCTTCATCATGCCTGCCTAAGTGCATGAATGGAATCCCATATTTTTTTATAATTAATAATAATGATGCCTTTAAGGCCATTTTTTAATTTTCACTTGCATCTTAACTTTTTAATCTGGCTGTGTACTGAAATATGTTTAGCTTTCAGTCTATTTATAGATTTGAGTTATGAATTTGTTGTAGTCTGGACATCACCAAGTCAATGTGATTGTAATATCCTCTGCATTGATCTTGCTAAAGCTCTTGCTAAATTGAGCACAGCAGGGGAATGTCCTGTGACCTCATAAATAGTGGAAATGATTGCAAACCAGAATTGGTGTATGGTCCTGTCTCAGTGGGTAACTGTACCCTCCACAAAGGATTCAATCATCTCTTTCAAATTACTGTTTGCCCTTTCACTCAGATATGTTTGAAGATAATCTGGAGAGGGAAATCTTGCAGCATCTGATGGAACTGTTACTGGAAATCTAAAATAAATGCCTTGTGTCTAACAGTACTGCTTAGAGATGGATGTTTCAAACAATACCCCTACTGCAAAGAACTTGAGGTATGGTGTATTATAGTTCCCCAGCTGGGACTGGCACTTTTGAGCATTTTTTCCCTAAATTACACTTTTATTTTATTACAAAGAACATGTCCTTTTTATGCCTTACTATTCCGTGATCTGATTTTTTGTTAGTATTGAGATTGGTATTGAAAACATGGAGACTCACCTGCAGTTTTCTTTCAGTAACATGCTATACAGTCATTTCAGTTCAAGTGGGTGCTTCCTTTGCCAGCCTTCTGGAATATGAAGCAGTTACTATTTTGGTATTAATAACAAACCTATTAAGAAATCTTCCCTCAATTTCTATACATTGCAATGAATCTTGTAAAACAAGCATTCATCTTGTAGTATTTTCTTCTACTTTGTACTTACAGATGTAAGTTCTTGTGACTATAGACACAATAAGCTGCTTTGAGAAGTAAGAATTTATGTAGCCTCATATGCTGGCTCTAGTAGTGCACAGTAATATATCCTTATAAAAAGCATAGAAGGAGAGATTTGACAAGTTTTGAGCTTCTTGAGAAATCAGTTGCACCTAGATCTTCATACATACTGTCACCTTGGAAGAAGAAGAAACCTTGATATAGGATGGATACTGTTTGTGAAAGGCATTTGTATCTTTCCTTCTGGACCTTGTACTCCATATACCTATTTAAATTTCAATTTATATTCTTGTTTAAATCCTTGTTAATAACTTTTTTCAGTCTTGAATTTATGCTCTTTTCAAGGGAAAGAGAAGAGGGAAAAAGAAAGTCATACGATGTCTCTCGAATGCCAAAAAAATTTGCAAGAAAATTTAAATGAACAACAGAATATTTTTTAAATATAGCGAAACTTTGTGCCATAAATAATCTCTGGTAAATTGGTGCCCTTTCTAGCCTACTGTGGTGCGACCATAAGATTTGGCTGAACTTGTTAGAGAAAAGGACAGCTCTTCTGGGGGCTTGTACCTAACTTTGCTTTTCAGGAAGCAAACACGGGGTTAACAGTGGGTGCTGTTTTTTTGACATACGAGGCATCCTGGTGCAGTTTGCCTGCAGCTGTGCTGGCTCCATCAGCAGCCGCTCCCACCCAGTGCCACCCTCATGATTTACAGGCCTGCAGAAGCAAAGGCCGTTTTTACTCCCAGCACAGCCATTTGTTCCAGCTCTTCCCGAGTTTTAATGACTTCAGAATGGTGTCGTTCTGGAGAGGCAAACATATGAAACTTGCTATTGCTGCTAATTATGCTCGGATTTTTTTTTTGCGACTGAGAGATACTTTCTCATTGATCAAACCTAGGGAAGAGTTTAGTGTTACGTGGTAGATTCATTATGGTAGATTCGATCCATGATCACGTTTTTGTTTATCTAATAACCTTCCTGAACATTTAGGTAGAATTTTTCAGCAGCAGACCTCAAAGTATTTTTATTTTGCAGATAGAAATTTGATTGGAGTGAGGAGGTCCTGCCTGAAGTTGTTCCTATGCGAATGTGATCAGGAAGGTTTTGTGTTCCTCTTTTTAACATTACAAGAGTACAGATTCCTTTTACTGTCTTCTCCCCAAAATTTACTCTTCTCCTTAATATCTCTTTCTTAACTTGGCGTTTTATGAAATTTAAAAACACGTATGTACACCTAATAAATTTGTAACTAATACTGACTTCTCATTGAAATTTTGCAATTAATTTAGCAATTTAGCAATTTAAATTTTAGGTAATTTAACTAGCATTGCAAATGTATCTCAGTGACTTTTCTAGTAAATGATACAAATTTTATTTTGCTGAAATTGCCTGGAATTCTTGTCAGTTCTGGCTATCTATAATTCTGAGTGCTCAAGGCACTAAGAACTAAAAATGCAGAGATTTCATAGCTTCCAGAGACAGTCTAAGCTTATAATTCCTTAGTTATAGTCTTAAAACCTTTTCCATAATATTGAGGCTCATATCCCTTGCTGTGATTTTGAGCCATTTTTCTTTTGCCTTGTTCAAGTTCCCCCTATGTTAATAGGGGAAGTGTTCATTTCCCCTTTATATACTAACATCTGACATATTTGAGTACTTGCTATCATTTCTTTTCTCTCTTTGTCTTTCATGTTTCAGTGTTTTCAATTTTTCCTTTTGGACCTTGTACTCCATATACCTGCTTTTGCTTTCTCTTCTTGTTTAAATCCTTGTTTTCTGATTTAATGCAATTTTTCTAGTACACAGCATTCAATATAATACTGGTACTTCAGTACAAGTCATTTCTTCAGAGTAACTTTGAAGGTCCATTTCTACTCTATTGACATTTGCAGGAAAATCAGTTCTTTTAATCCACTCATTAAAAATTTTTCTCTCTTTTCTGAAACACCAGTAATCATACTGTGATAAGCAAAACCACAATTGTGCTGCCAATGCCATAGAAGATCCATTGTAAGTCTATTGCAGAAATGTTCTTTATAAACTTACCATTTTCTGTTTTCTGGCTTTTTCTGGCTTTTGATATTTCCAATTGCCAAGCTGCTGAAATTTAAAATATCATTCTTTTCCTCTCTGCCTTTTTCTCCATTCTTTCTGTTAATATTTGAAGTGTTTATCAAACCAGGTAATTACTCAAAGGGGTTTTTTTTATTTTTGGTAAATAGAGAAATCTTTTTCTTACATGTAAAATACTGCTGTGAAGGAAATCTCTTACTAATGTGGGCCCAAAGCATATATAAAAGCATAAAAACTGTATTTGTCTTACCAGAGGGAATTATCTGTAGAGGAAGTGAGGAAAAATCATAAAATTACACGTGTTTTGGCTTAGTTGCTTTTCGATTGTTACATAGATTGTTGCTACTATGTGAAGATGTTTGTATTTCATCATCAAGTTTGGATTTCAAATTTCTTTTGAAAGGGACTCTTAGTAGATTCTAGTTTTTTGCAAATATGGTAGGAATAGCTAAGTCCTTGGAACTTCGTGCCCCCTCTCCACTGTGGTTTCCTTGCCCCAAGCACAGCAAGCAATGAGGTAAAATGAGGTAATGTAAAATGAGGTCGGGGAAAACACATTTGGTAGGAAAACTTGTGGAATGTTAGACCGTGGAAAAGTCGGAGGGATTTATAGCTACATCAACTGCTCTGTTTGTGAGTCCATATGTTCCCATGCTCATATTTTGTGCTGCTTTAATCTTTTTTCCCTCAGCTTTTAACCTCTTATGCACTTTCCTATTTTATGAGTTTATTTTTACAGAAGAGAGCACATTACAGATGACTTGCTACGGAATGTAGTGATGATTTATTCTGATATTTATTTCTGGTTTGCTAGCCGGATAGTTGTGTGGACACAACTCGTACTGCCCCTGCATAACCAACTGCTACAACATTCCAAATAGACAGCCATAAGCAGTCAACATTTTGCTTATGTTTGTTTTTCTGTTTAGATAATTTTCTGACCCATTTTTAGTCTGAGTTCTAAACTTCATTTCTGTTACTTAACTATGATTAGAACGGGATTATTTGGAGTTGCTTGCTCTCTGTTTAGATATGTAGACTTCTCATTTGAGTTGTATTCACCTGCTTATAAATTCGAATATTTTTCCAATTGTTGAACATATCTTGTTTTTCAATAAGCTAGTGGGACAAAAATAGAAAGAAAGTGTAGAACACAGCTAGTAGAAGATTGCTTTCCTTAATTGTACTAATTAGACTTGGTATTGGTTTTCCTTCATCTGACTTTTTTTTTGCATGAGTACTTAGGAAATACCTTGACCAAGAGTGAGAAATGGTTAGAAGCAGTGGTTAGAAAGGAATGTTTCAATTTAGGATTTCTTTCCATTCAGAGGGATATAATGAAAAAGATAAAAAGAATGGAAAGCCTATTTCTCTCCAGTTTTATGTTCAAACACTTTCTGTTTATCTTATGCTTTTGTCATTTACTGTCCACTCATTCACTGGCGTTTCACAGGAGAAAAATGATCTGAAACATGTGGCCATAGTAGTGAAAATGTGATGGAAATCCTCATAGTGTCTTCCATTTCCTGCACCAGTATTTGTGGACAATTTGTCTTGGGAATTCAAATGCTTTTTGAACTTTACTGCATTTGCCTCTAGGTTTGGTTTTTTTAAGGTTTATAGTTTTTTCTGCAAGACTTTGCAAAGTGATTGTATGGTCTCATGTACCTTTTGTTTGGTTTCTCTCTGCTTTGTATGTCAAACAAGCAAGATGCTTTTTCAGGTTTGTGGTTAATTTCACTTGGAATAGAGTTTTCTTCATAGACATGCCCTCAGGGGAGAGAAGATTATTGGACAATTCCATTCTAAAGAATTCAATTTATTTCCCTTCCAACTGCAAAGTTACTTAAAAATAAACTAAACAGTTAAAATGTAATGGTTTGTTTAGTCTATGTGTTAAACAAATACTGGAAAAATGTGAAGTACAGTAGTCTGAAAGGTGAAGAAGTGAATGATGTATATTGAAACAGTCCAGATATTTAAGGAAGTAGATGAAATACTAAATACAGGTTTTTTTAGACCGCAGTTATAAATCTAGGAGGATGAGTTGTTTGTTTGTTATCCTCTCAGTACAGGACTAACAGTGCTCCAAGAAAAGTCGAATTGAAGCTGACAGATCAGAGGAGGTGATGGGAAATGCTTTAGAGGAGGTTCCTTTGGCCACAGGTCCTATAGGAATATGTGCAGACCTGGGGAGCCTAGTGCAAAATATTTTGCCTCTAAACCATGTCTAATTTCATTTTTAAAACCCTTCCAGTGGAGGTGAAACTGTCTTGTTTCTACGTATTCTTTAAGCCCAGGAGGGTTTCATAATGGACGTGGAAATAGATCAGTTGTGACAGACACTTCCTGAAGTCTGGCAGTAGCTGTTCACTCTCGGGGATCTAGTGACCATCAGTACAGCAGAGAATTTCATGCATTTCTTTTTTGATTTCTGGGTAGGATACTTTTGGTTCTAGTGATAAGACTGGCTAGGATAATTTTGGTTTCAGTGATAGGACTGGATCATTATGCAAACTTATTTTACTAAAAAAAAAAATCCAACCTTCTCTTTTCAATTTTTCAAATATAGATTCTTAGAACATGAGCTACTTTTGCTATCTTTGACAGCAGAAAGAAAAGTTTTTAAAATTCGCTTTGCAGCCCAGAATTCACTGGGCAGATTAGCTGACCTGTGAGTAGGTATTGTATTTTCTTATTTGTTGTCTTCAGATTGATTTTATGCTGGAATTTCTGCAAATTAGAAGCAATATCAGGAGTTTTTCTCCATTCTCTGGTTATGCTTGTTTCTTTCCTTCACGTGATTATTATATTTCTCCTCACCATTTCATAAATATTGTACGCAATTTGATGATTTGGCATATGAAGAAGAATATGGCAAACAGGAAGACACCCAGCAGGATCATCCATCTCAGCTCCTGGCCCTTCACAGAACACCCCAAATATCACATTGGGTGCCTGAGAGTTTGACCAAATGCCTCTTGAATTCACAAAAAGTTGGTGATGAGACCACTTCCCTGGGTAGCATCTTCCAGTGCCCAATCACCTGTTGGCTGGAAATCTTTTCCAGATATCCTGCCTAAATTTCTCCTAAATCAGCTTCCTGCTATTTCCTGTCACTGGTAACATACAAGCACCATGGACATATAATTATGTTTATCTGTGCTTTTTTTTTTAATTGACAGGGACTATGATGCCAGACAATAAAGAGAAGCCCATAATTCTGTGAAATTAAGTTTAAACTATTTTAAAAATACTTGTGGATTTATCTTAATACTCAGATAATTTTACAAGACCACATTTCATCTTCCCTTCATCCCTCAGTGAGTAAGATAAAATTCTGTTATACAATGTTTTATAGTTGAGATGCTCTTTTTAAGTAAACATATATGAAACACTTTGGATTTGTAAATTCGTGGTGCATCAATTACTTAGGCTACTGTTCTAGAGGATTTTTTTTGTATACTGAGGAGTTGTTTATATAATTCTTCATGTATGAACTCTTTTTGTTCATAATGTAGTGAAACTCAGGAAAACCATTATTTTGAAAGTACAGGTTAGTAGTTTGTTTTGTAATATTCATGGCAGGGGGAAGCAGGTGCATAAAAATGTATCTTGGGAAAAAATAATTACAGGTGAACAGCTCCTGACTTACTCTTTCCAATATGTAATATAAACATTTGCAGTTTGGCCTGAGGTAGCTTCTTAGCTGAGTGGTGCTATGGCATGTTTCTTATGCTTTTTAAAACTACACCTTCACTCCCTTCCTGAAGTGCTGCACGTTTTACTTTGGCAGACATTTCAAGTTGCTAAAAATTATTGAAGAAAAGAAATCTAATTTCAAAATACAGCAAGAGCCGGATCTATAATGTGAAGTTCAGACATGTTTTCAGTGGAATATTTCCTGTTTTAACCATGCAGTGATCTGGGCACTGAAAAGCTTTCCCTGTGATTCAAGGTTGAAGAAGAATTTATGTCTTTTATTAGAATACTTTATCTTGTGGAAGGGAATTTTACTGCAACTCCAGTGCATATATCTGTAGGGATTTATGATTTTATTTAATCCTCAAAGAGAAAAGAAGGAGGGAGAATTCATAATGGTCTTCTTACAAATTCAAAATCCATGTAGTCCAGGCAAAAAAAATTGTCTACTTCATTTTACTTTCATCTCAGAATCTCGGTGAGTAACTGTTACAACTGTGATTAAACTTGGTAGACACTCTTGGCTTATTTGGGCCAGGTAATTGTGCAAGCCTTGTGCTTAAGAAGGCCAGGAAAATCATCAGATCCCCTAAACTGAAATTCAGTTCCTGCTTCAGTCTTTGAATGAAGTATTAGAAGGCAGTGCCTACCATGTTTCCCTTCTCTCAGTTCTGGAATGTTTTGGCATCAAAGCTCCATGCTGCCTGCAACGCTCTGCGGGGATGTGCCTGAGTGGGAGTTTCTCTGCTGGAGCTGCACCTTGCTGCTGTGCTCAGGCTTCCAAAAAAGCAGAGGCTCATGGCTGCTGCCACTGCTGTGGCACTGAGCAGGGACCTGAGCTGGTTGGCCAGTCGGTCAATGAGTGCTTTCTGTGTTGATCACCGTTCTGGAATATCAATAAAAAATAATTTTCCTTATGTGTGAGGGAAAGCCTTGTGTGAATTTAGCCCTTCAGGCATGCAGGAGGGCAACCTGCATGGGATTCAACTTGAGTGGTTTTTTACAAGGGTTCACAGACTTGGAAATGGTCCTTAATAGTGCATGTCAACACCAATGGGCTGTCAGTCATTTAAATTATGCTGCTTTGAAGTGCTTATTCTGAGTAAACAACTAAAATCTTCAGTAACTATAATTAGCTTTTGCAGTAAAAAAACCCTAAAGAAGGCCCTTAATTTTCAAAGCATAAAATAGTTTCATTTTATTCATGCAGATCATGCATGAGACAAAAAATTCTGCTTTGATTCATGTAACTACTTCATGGATAAAATTACCTGCCCGTTACTACACTGTCTCTCTGCAGAGGGAAGGGCTTTAGGCTTTAAGGTTTCATTTCATTACATCTCAGTTCATGGCGAGTGCAATTGCCATCTCTTTCCCTGGGTGTGATGATCCAGCGCCCCACTCCTTGCAGATCATCCCTGAGTGACACGGCTTTACACAGCTCCTGGACCATTTCTGAAAAAATGGCACATCTCTCAATTGCCTTTATGCTTTATGAGAGGGGGCAAGTTCTAGCTATTTTCCGGCCTTGGGCTGGTTCTTTCCCATCACCCCTGTCTGAATTAGAGCCCTTGGCTGTTCTGTTGTTCTAGGACTGTTTTTTTACCAGCAGCAGCTGAAAAGGACACATGGCATTTTCCTTAAGGTGTAGGAACTCGCTCTGCACCCTCATGAGAAATGGTTATTGCTATGTTCTGGGAAGTTTGTTCTTCTCTGAAACACGAGAGATGTTTTGCTCATAATGTAGGATACACATGCTAATAACTTTGACTAAAGTATCATACACCTCATCACTGAGATCATGTGTTACTGCCTAACAAACATACTCTGTAGTGTCTAGAAAAGCCATGCATTTGTGGCCATCTTTGTTGTTATGTACTACTTTGGCTCTGAAGTCAAAATAGTTTCTGTTCTCAAACTCAAAGCACTCCCACCTGGGCTTTGTAAAACTTGCAGAAGGCTGGGGATGATATTCCTTTTCTTGTAGTATTGATGTCTTTGGTATTAACCATTCAGGTAAAGCTCCCATACACCACTGAGTTTTAAAGGAGTCACAGAATCATTTAGGTTGAAAGGGTCTTATCAAGATTGTCTAGCCCAGCCTCTTGCTCAAGCAAGGTCCCCTAGAGCAGGTTGTCCAGGAAATGCATCCAGTCAGGCTTTGAGTATCTCTACAGATGCAGCTTGCACAGTATTTGTGGTAAACCTGTTCCAATCTTTGACCAGTAACAGAAACAATTATAGAGATTCAAAGATTTGTGTTTTAAGCATACTTGGCTTTGAAATTCCTATTTTTGCTGACCTTTGCACTACCAGAACTTGTCTGGAATTTTCCCTGCCTCTCTAATTTTTTCTTTGTGACTGTTACATTAATTGAATCTTTACTAATATCAGCTTGAAAATAATGTTCTAGCAGCTGTTGTTACTCTAAATGTTCCTTTGTGCCAAAGATCAAGAAGGAATAATAATATTAACCTTACAAGCAGACATTCAGGGCACAGTTCTGCAAAGATTTTTCACAAAGTAAAGAATTTGCAAGGCACTGGAAGGGACTAGAAGAAGTCTCAGAAGGAAAGCGACATCTAGAATACTTAACTTTTGCTAATTATGGAGCAAAAGAGGGACTGCTTCTCTGTATTCTGCAGTGATCGTTTCTCTGGCCCTCTGCCATGCTGTGGAAGACCTGCTCCTATGAGCTCTCAAGGAAGGCACAGGGAGTGGGATACCCTCTGCTCGTCAGTGGGAACATATCACACACATCTGTTAGCAACGGGATATGGAAACAACTCAGAAAACAGATTCAAGATGGAGATTTTTCTGAACTGGGTTAATTAGCAATAATTGTGCTTGGTTAACTTTTTAACGGTGGTGACCAGTCGTTCAAGACAAATTAGAGGCTGCAGGCAATTTATAATTTTAGAATTGTTCATCCAAATAATCTGAATTACTTAACCAGTAATTTCAAGTAAGATGATTCTGAAATTGAAAGCTTCAAAAAGGGTGTAAAAATACGATAATATGGTGTGCTATTTGTATATAATATGGCGCAGTCGCAGATCAGGCTTTTGTTGTGCCAGGTCCTCAAGATGATTGTGTCCAGTTATAGTAAGGAAGTATCATGAAAATATGGAATGATACCTACATGAGTAAAGGGAGTATCACATTTAGATTTAGGTCTGAATGCTTGCTACATTGAGACGTATTCAGTTCCTGACTGCATTATCTGTTTGCGTTGTGTAGAGTGCAAGACTCTATTTGGCTGAGCTCTTCATAAAATACTTCTGAATTATCAAGCCTTGTTAAAATTATTTACGTGTAATAAATTTTTTTGGGGTTAGCAATTATTATTCTCTGCGTGTTTATTATTTCTTACTAAGCTGTGTCAGCTCGGCACAAAGAGCTGGTGCTGAGGAAGGGATTGCTGCTGAACTCTTAGTCATGCAGAGAATGAAGCAGACCATTTTCTTCCCAGGCTGAACTCCCTCCTCGGCTCTCACCGGAAGCTCACAAATGACATTTATAACAGATAGACAAAGTAATTTTGCCTTTCCCCTTTAAACAGAAGGGCGATTATATTCTCTGGATCCCTACAGGAAGTTAAAGTGTAAACTTGTCGCTGGGTGTCACTGTTACACCACAGGAACCTGGGTGAAAGTGGATTTCTCTGGCCTCGAACTACAAATCTTAAATGCCTTAAGTACAAGTGGCAGAGGCACATAGCATTGGTCTGAATGTGGAACCAGTTTTATGTAAAGAATACACTACAAGGGTATTTGCTCACAGTGCCAGTACTGCTTATCAGCTCCTTGGTGTTTCCTGATGTGCCCATATTTGATCTCTGAGTGGTATTTCCCTCTGGGTTTTTTGCATTTGTTGGGGCTATTGGAGAGCTGCTGCCTGTTTTTTGTGTGCATCACTGTTCAAAAAATACAAACATTCAAAATTTACAGTGGAAAACTGAAAGGATTGCTAGAGGATATCTCACCCATTCCTCTACCCCCAGTAGGTAAATTATGTCTTAAACTGTCTCTGACTAATGTATTTTTAAAAGTAGCACTGATGGTCAGTTTTCTTGGCTATCTTTTTCTGTACTTAATCACTTGCAGAATTTTCTTAATAGCAAACTTGATGTCTTTTTCTGGAATTTAGCTGTTAAATCTTCTTCCACCTAGCAGGAACTGAGAATTAAACCATCCTTTACGCTTTGCTTCAGACTCTTAACGGATTGTTCTGAGGGTTTAGAGCGTTTTAAACTTTGTTCAGCTAACAATCAAATAAATATCTACATCAGGGAGGGAATGAGAATTTTGGCTCCTCCACAAGCAAAATAATATACCACAGTTCTTACAAAGTTAAAATATGTGCACTATTAAAATGTTCATTTTGTCTGTATTTTAGTAAAGGATGGGGGTTAATCAAAGTAAATCAAATTTTTTATTTAGTATAAAATATAAATTCAAGCTTTACCAGATTCTTTCATTGTTTTCATTCAAACAGGAAAAAAATCCCCTTTAATTCCAAATATCTGGCTCTGTTTTTTCTTGTTTTATTTAAAATTGGGGCATTTTTCTGTATCTTGTAATGTAGAATATTACATTTTGGAAGAGGGAGGGAGGAAGACTTCTTCAACTCATAATGGGAACAGTATCAGAATTTCATTTTGAGTGTCAGCAGTTGGAACAGCAGGTCTGGTCACCCCCATGGTAAAAATGCTTTGCAAAATGGAATAGTTGCTAAGTCTGTAGTCTCGCTGAAAAAAGATTTCTTTGTTTATACCTCACCCCAAAATTTGTTTTACTTCTCTCCTGAGCAGTCTCACAGATGTGCAGTTTATCTCTCAAGTTCAGCACCAAAACCTTGAGGTATTCTCCATCCAAGATTTCACCACTATTGGGCCGGGAGATACTTTTCCTATAATATAAACAGTATTTCTGTATGTCCCCATTAGCAGGATTTTCTTTGATTGATAATTTTGAAGGTTGAATGCTTAAAAACATGTCACTAAGCCTTATCTTTTAGTCTGTTCCATCACTAAGATTCCTCCTGTACCCAATATCCTCTTCTGATTTTAGCACAGTTGATTATATTTGCAGAAGTACAACATCTTGCGTTTCTTGACAATTTTTGTGTGTTTGTGTGACAGTTTAAGATAAATAGGAGTTAAAATACTGATTGCCAAAGGGCTTGCAGCCCCTACAGTTAGAAGTGATTTGAAAATTATGTAAAGTATAGTCTATTCCTTTTCCTAAGCAGGTCATGAAACTACTGAAAATTGCAAATGCCTAATAGGCTTCTGTGGATTACCTGGCAGTTAGCTACTGGGAACTGCTAGAATTGTGATTTCTGAACTGGTTTGCATCCTGTTTTTGCAGCATGCATATTATGTAAAGCAGCGTCAAAACATTTGTGTATGCTAAAACTTGGGACTCCTGTCTTTTTCTTCTCTTCTATGTTTTTAAAGGTAGGGTGTTGTGCCTTTTTTTCCCCCCCAAAACTTATAACCACCTTGATAAGAACACACAGATATTTGCTAGTGGCTTTGAGAGTAGTTGAAATACTTCCCTACATCCAGCATACGACATACACCATAACCCTGATGGATTAAAGGAGAACACAGAATTAAAGAAATGCTTCCAGCGCCCCAAACTGAATTTTTACAGTTGTTTCATATCATGGCCTCATGGTATCACTCAAAGACAAATTTACTTAAACTGACAGGATAAGAATATCTGAATCTGAGTCTTTATTATAACAAAAGTTTCATTTTTGCCCTTTCTTGCCTGTGATTTTAGAATTTCCCTTTTTACTGTTATGTAGAAGCAGGAGGAGTTGCACAGAAAAGACAGGAGTAGTACTTTGAGGTGGCTGGGGAGATTTTAACCACTGGAAAAGAAAAATGTACACATTTAAACATTCAACAGCTTATAGGTATTGATTTTTGTGCTAAGTGATCAAACCTGCTCAGATTAATTACTGCTGTCATAACACATTTAGTTGCATTCTATCTTTTCCTTAAGGTTAGATATTTGCAGGTCATTTGGTGGAACTGTGCATCTTGGACTGGATTCATGAGGCCTATGCTGAGATGGTCGAATAATTGTCCATAACACTTGTTGAAAACCTACTAGTTAATTAAACGACATTTTTATTGTTAGTAAAAATGGACAAATGCTTTTATTTCTTCTTTGTTAATCGTCCCACATTTATCAGCCCTGGTTGACTCCATGCTCTTGAGATTTCCTACTTTACTGAGGAAAATTTAAATGATTTTCTCAGAAAAGGGGATTAGTACCAGCATTATTGTTAGTTGCACTGGCAGCTGATGCTTTTTTCACAAGCATATTAAATCGACCTGATTAGTTTTTGCATTCAACTCCCTTAAACACAGAAGATTGTGTTCCAGTAGAAGACAATCATGTTAATTACATCTGAAGAATCTGCATATTCAAAACCCATTGCTTATTTTATGGACAGCAAAAATAAACATCATCTCTTTTTAATAATTTTAAGTGGGTCACTTTCAGGACTGTATCTGTTTTAAACAAATTATTGTATTGTTAAGGGCCATGGGCAAAAGCTTGACAATTTGACAATTTGGGGCTTGTTTTGTTTTTTTTAAGGACCACAACATTTGTTTTTGAAATCACTACCAGCCAAACACTTTAAAGATATGATAGTATATCTCATCTGGTTTCTGGGCATTCTGCATACTGTGGGTAGGTAAGAAGTAATTTTTGCATGAAAATGCTGTAATTTAGCAATTTGAGATTCCCAAACTGCTCAGAAAGCAAATCACGATAAGGGATATCAAGGATACCACTGAGTAATATGGGATATAACTGCCAGAGGGTAGGATTAGATTAGATATTAGGAAGCTATTCTTCCCAGTGAGGGTGGGTGTTGCTGTGCATGTAGCTGTGGCTACAGCCCCCACACCAACTAATTCCTGGTGCATGAGCACACAGGGGGCTGGAGTCCAGCATCCTGGTCACTGCGAGTTCCCGTGCCTCCCCAGGAACTGTTTTTGCACAGGTTCAAGGTTTCCCCACCCAGTTTTATGTATACCCTCATGTTTATGCATATCCCGTACAGAACATGTATGATCTCTGGAAAGTTCTGTGAAGTTCGATATTTCATTTGTTCATTCAAATAGAACCCTCCCCTGAGTTTGTCCTGTTGGATGCTCCCCCCTGTCACTTCACAATTTACAGAACTCCATTGGTTGTAATCCTTTAACCCGCCTCTTCTGGCTCCCAGACAAAAGGGGGCTGGAAAACGCCCGAGTCTGTCTTTGGCCTATTCTAGTAAAGTTCTAAAGTTGCAGAAGGATCCCTCTTTGTCTCCTGCCTTTATTGATGCTATTTTCACATCGGTTTGCAGCCTGCTCCCTGCCAGAGCGAGCCAGCACCGGTTCTGTTGTTTTGTAACAGATCCCTGCCCACCATGGCTGTATCAGGGTCCATGCTGAGACACCTCCGACAGCCGGGCACAGCGTGGGCTCTGGGCAACTGCAGCCTGCCTCAGGTGGGGAGGCCCTGGCACAAGGTGCCCAGGGAAGCTGTGACTGCCCCATCCCTGGAAGTGTCCAAGGCGAGGTTGGACGGGGCTTGGAGCAACCCGGGATAGTGGGAGGTGTCCCTGCCCATGGCAGGGGGTGGAATGAGATGGGCTTTGAGGTACCTTCCTGTTGCAGCGTGGTGGATGAGGGTGCCGCGACCTTCCCGAAGGCGTCTCCACAGGGTCTGGAGTCGCTCCCGTGGGGCCGCTGCCCTTCCAGCTGACAGCTCAGATGCACCAAAGCCCCCGTTCTGCCCTGCTCGTCGAGCCTCCATTTCTGGGTGGCTCCCCAGAGGAAGCAGCTCCACAGGGGTCAGACTCCCATGGGGGTGAAGCAGGCAGCATCAGCTTTGGTCAGAGAAGCAGCAGGCACTCACACACGCAGGCGGACGATGAAAGAGTCGGGAAGGGTTCTGGCATGTTCTTGCACGAGACAATTTATCTCAGCCTCATGGCAGGGGAGGTTAGGNGTCTGTGATCAGACGAACACTAATAGAAGAAAAGAACTCTACAAAGAGGATGGAGCCTGTTTTTCTGCCTGTGTGTCTGGCATAAAAAAACGTTGATGTCTCGCATTTGTTCCATTGTGGCCAAAGGAGAGATACGATTTCTGTGCTTTCAAACAAACTGAAGAGTGGGAGAAAACCCTCCTTATTTCATGTTTGCTTCCATCTCATTTGAGATGCACTTTTCCAGAATGTGCAGACAACAAAATATAAGATAAATTATCTTAACATTATTCTTTCATTATTTTGGTTATGTGTTTTTGAGGAAGGGTGAGGTGGATTTTCAGACTAGTTTTTTGCAATTGTTCCTCAGATATTTGAAGGATATTGTTAAGAAAGCACTTGGGACTTTAAATCTTCCTCTGAATTGTCGTAGGGAAGTGGTTTTTTCTCCTACAGACAGATAGGTACACAGACATTCACAGAGACATTTAAAAAAATAAATGTATACTTCTTAGATTAACATATATTTTTCATGGACACAAAATAATTTTTACAAAATATGTTCTTGTCAAAATAGTTGGGTAGTTTTGGCCTCCTCTTTCTCCTGCATAATGCATTTGGTCTTTGAGGTATACAACTCTACATTTCACAGCAAGTTGCAAGTGAGGAGGAGGAAAAAAATCCAAATTCTATTTATATTTTAGTAAAAGATGAGTTTGAAATTTGGATTAGACTTGAGGTATCCTGTGCTCTGTTTTTGTCATCAAACCTACTGTTGTCCAGGCTACATTTGTTTTAATAGGATAAAGTTTAAATTTGGCTCCTTGAGAGTTGCTTCTGTGTGTTCTTTTTCTGCATGGTCCTGCACGTGCTGTTGCAAATTGTTGTTTGTGCACTTTATGAAATTGTACAAAGCTTCTTCCACGATCATCTGGGCATTGAAATTCTTCACAGAGATTTCTAAGGGTTTTCAGTTTAGCATCGAAAAAAATGTTTTACAGTGGTTAGTTTTAACTCTTGAATCTGTGAATTCGAAATTGACCTTACAGTATATTTTTATGTTGTTATCTTGATTTAAAAAGAGGTTCCTATATTGAAACCTCCTTGATTTTGTAATATACTATAGTATGTGCAATAAGCTAGAGAATTATAGTTAATAGCCTCAGTAAATCCTAAGATACCTGAATGTTCACAGCCTGATCTGCCTCTGGTAATACACAGTGATCTTTTGTGTGTGTGTGTGTACTTTGTTTTAACTGAGAGGAGATGTAGAATAGGACTGATGGACAAATTAATGCTTCCAGCCTCTTCTGAACATACAAGAATTGTAAATAAAAAAGGCAAGGTTTAAACTAATAATTTAACCTCTATTCAGTTTTAATTAATAGTCAAGGAAGAATATTGCTCCATTTTTACAGATTCAGTTCTGCAGCAGAGTCACATAAAGCCTATTTACCTCCGTTTTTGCTTAACATCTGAAAACTAGTATTATCAAAATTGAAACATTCATTTACAAAGTATGAAACATGCAGTCCATTTTGCTAGGTATTTAATGGAAGCATACTTTTAAAGTACCCAAAACTGTTATTTTGAAAACCTTCAGTGGCAAATGTTACCATAGATCCCTGTGGAGGGAGCTGTTATAATAAATTATTAGTGTGACTATTAGTCTTTTCATTGATCACAATGTAATAAACACTTCACCTACACACTGCCTTGGGACACGGTCAAAAGTCTGTTGAAATGTCACTTAAAAGAAGTGACTTTGAAGACTTCAGGCACCTTTGGATAATCCTGGTTTTCTTATGAGAAAGTGTAGGAGCAATATGGTAAGCAATTGACCCTAGCACAGGTTTACAAATCCATGTATTTGTTTGCTTAGTTCTCATTGTCTGAAAAATACTATTGTATTTGTGAAATTAAAAAAAAAAATGAAGTAGAATCAGAGATTTTAAAGATGGCTCTACATGTAAAAAGCAAATTTTGGTAGCCTACAATACAGGAAATGAGATACAAAATCATTTCCAGAGTTTTGTTATTTGAAAATATTTGCTTGATTGACACAGGTTACAAAAGAGTAATCTCAAATATTCATCCTAAAAAATAATTTCTGATCTTAGATTCTGATTACTTGGGGTTTGGGTACACATTATGTCTTCTAGTTTGTTTTAGGAAAATTGAAAATCAGCCTGATAAAAATTATATTGCGATGTTAATAAAATAAACAGTTCGGATGTGAA
This sequence comes from Dryoscopus gambensis, assembly GCA_013389985.1. Lineage (NCBI taxonomy): Eukaryota > Metazoa > Chordata > Aves > Passeriformes > Malaconotidae > Dryoscopus > Dryoscopus gambensis. Next base: position 35,128 of record WEIT01005661.1, read on the forward strand.
GCCAAAAAGAGTTACATAAAAAGGAGTAGAATAAACAGTTCCTTTTTTTTTTTTTTTTAACAATGGTTCAATTAGAGTCAAAAAAGGTGATTTCTGATTTCTTACATTTACTCTGGACAATTACTGTTTTCCTATGTGAGGCAAGAAACAAGGCCAAGGGGAAAGATAGGTCAAAACATCAAGAGTATGTTTCATTGTTTTTTATTTAAACTGTTTTTAAAAAGCAACAGTAACTTCCAGGGTAGACAGGGAATAATGATACTTATTCCAGATTTTCTGTGACATAAAATTTCAGATTTGTTGACTTTTGAAAACATTAAACAACATTTTGAATACAAACACAAATAAGTAGGAGTACCATGTTTTTATATCTATATTATAAAAACCCCCACAATCCAGGATATAAACTTGAATTTCTGAGAACCTCAGACAGTCTTATCAGCCGCCTTAATATTTACACAAATGCACCGGACAACAATAAATATACTTTCCTAATAATTTTCTAATGTTGATTCTTTTTCTTTGGTGACAGGCGTCAGAAAAGCACTGAGAAAAGAGAGCTCACTGCATGGCATTGCTGTTTCATTTGTCTTTGAGAGACAGGACAGTACCGTAAAAGATTCTGAAATATTTATGTTTTGAAATTTAAAGGACTGATAGCACAGGTAGGGCCTAATGTCTTCTGTGACAAGCAGAAATCATAGGTGTAAGAGCAGTTTTCAGTTCAGCATCTTGTAGGTTGTAGGACAACAGATACACTTGTAAAATATATGAATATCAAAGGTGTCTGTGCCTCATATCACTTACATATGTACTTAAGGACACCTCAAGTGGTATGACAAGAAGTATTTATCTGTAGATAAATTTAATTTTATCTGTAGTATTTTTTCTGTAGAAAATACTAAGGATTTTGTAAGGATAGAAACCATAAGATAAACACATCCAGTAAGAGGCTGTTGTAAATTGTGGGACAGATTGAAGTTTTTCTTTGATCCTAGCTTTACCATCTTAATTAACTTTCCTCAATGTTTGACTCTACAAAATCTCAAAAAATATGGCAGCATTGTTCCTATTAATTTCTTATGTCTCACATAATGACATAAACATTTTGCTTTATGTATATCAATATTGAATTATAGTAGAGAATTATGTAGAAACAACTGAAGGTAGCTGTCAGGTAGGTACAAAATCGGGTAATTGTACATGTAACATTACTTACCATATAAAAGAAAAATTATTTGGTGATGATTTGTTAGTATAGAACAGATTGTTATTCATATAGAAAGGGATATTATGTGCAGAGGAAGAACAACATTTGCAGCTAGTGATACTTTCCATGTGCTTTTCTATGAAATGCTGTTGCAATCCATTATTAATCGTGATTTTTACTAATCACTATATTTACTAATCACAAAATATGATTTTGTGTGATAGTCAGACCTGTGTCTGCTTTCCACAAAGGGTTAAAATTAAATAGATGTTAAAACAAACAAAAGATAAACAAGAAAAAACCCTAAACCGAACAACAGCAAAAAATTATGTTATTTGAAAGTCAAGGCGGAGACCAAAAATTGCCCGATGAGGCCAAAGCCAAATCTGTTCAAGTATTGTGTTCAGTTCTTACTCCATTTCCTTACGCCCTCTTCACAAAATACCGTGTTTGTTGATCTCCGCACTCCCACCAACTGTTCCTCAGCCCTGCGCTGTATGTTTGCCATCGCTCGCTAGACTATCTGACCCCATGTTGTTTGGTAGGTGTCTGCAGAAAGGGGTATGTGAATACAATTAAATAAGGCTGACTTGACAGTTTCATCTTGGAAGTTTTTTATGGCATTGGGAGTGTTTACATAACCGCTCAAAGGAAGCTTTTTCTATGTACCTGTTTACACTTTTTACTTCTAAAACTCTTGAAGCCATCAGCCCTTGGAGGGTGCTTACATAGCACTTGTGAACCCTTTATTGCTGAGGAGAAAAACCCTGTTAGTGAATCATGGGGAAAACATTCCATAACGAACTGGTCTTTTAATGAGGGTCACCACCGCCTTTGCAGTGGCTGGAAGGAAGGGGATGGAGGAGAGAGATCCTGTTGTGTTGCAAAACTGTTCGAGAGACACAATAGTGGGGGAACAGCTCAGACACAGGCCTTTGTGTGCAAATTTCCCACCAGAGCTAAGCAACTTCTATTTTTTTTTTCTTTTTTTCAAATTTAATTAAGTGGGTTTGGAGTCCAGCACTGGCCTAACAAGCACTTCTTCATGAATGAAAGGTTTGTCTCTGGTGGTGAGGCAAGGCTCTGAACAATGTCAACAGCAATTACTGCCAGCTGTGGCCACTCGAACAGCTCCTGAGAACGGGAGGTGCTGAGCAGGCAGAGCAGTGCAGTGCTGCCAGGAGAGTGCTGGGGGTAGTCTTGGCCTGCCTACAACAAACTTGTCATCCCCGCACCCAAGATTTTAACCGAAGCTCAGCCTCTCTTGGGAAGGATTGTCTAAAGATGTTCATACAATCAGGGAGTTTTCTAGCAGGTGTGACACTCATTGTTGTGAGAGATCTTGTAGGAACCTGAATGACAGAAAGAGGTGATGTTTGCTGGGGAGAGGTACAGGTGCAATCAATTATCCCAGAACTGATGAAGATAATTCACTTAAATTTAAAAGGATGCATCCCTGAAAGTTGTAGCAATCCCTTTTATGAATCCCTGCTCTTTCTTAATTTGTAGGCCCATTTGAATGGAACTTAATGGGGACCTAATGATATTTTTCTCCATATTCTTCTTTGCTTTGCTTTCATTAGGGACACATTTCTTTCCATAGGCTTTATCTTTGGAAAACAGAACTTTATAGCACTGAGGTGAATTTTTCACTTGATAAATGGATAAAACCAAACCTCAAACCCACAAATTCCTGTGTCAGGGGAAAGCATGCAGCAGCAGTAATCTTGCAGCTCCTATGCTGCCCTTAGAACACCTGTGCTGCTAGTTGGGCAGACCATGTTCTAAGTAAAAGTTGTTATTCAGTCAATATTCTGTAGGAAATGAATGTGTTCTATGGCACAATCAGCATGAAACTGTGATATGAATTGAAATTAGTGACAGCATGGTCAGTTCTCAGTAGCCAACACACGCTCCACCTGCATGTACAGTTCACAGTATACAGAATCTGTGATTATTTATATAAACCATAGTAAGTTTGCTTATGTAACAGTACCACCAGGTTTCCTGCTCATATTCAGTCCCATTTCATTCTGTAAATCTCCTTAGAGTTCTTGCCAGGATAAAGAACAATTCTGTGATGCAGTTCTGCACTGTGTCACTCCACTCTCAGAGAAAACAAATGTTGCCTGAAATTGCTTCTTTTTACTCACACTTATGAATGCAGCTTCTGACTTGGGTTGATTCCTCTCGGTTTAAAGCCCTGGCAACACCATTTGCAACCTGACAAGTTGTACAATGAACTGCCTGATCATCAGCTGGATGTAGGCATTGAGAAGTTTCTTTGGGGGTGTTTTCACAAGCCGATCACTGTGAGAAATGCAACTCTCTAAATTAACGTAGTGCTTTATCTGTATAAGGCTTTGAAATTTCTCTAGTCAATGATTATAACACCCTCAGAGTGTCAGTCGGGGGTTTTCACCCAAAGTGACCATTTTATTGGTTTATTTTAGGTCGGTTTTTGTAACAGATTTTGTAGTACTGGTTCTCTTGGTTAGATTATCATGTAATAAGATGAAAGTTCAGATTCTTTTTTTTTAATGGGGGAAAATGTAGCAAGGATTACCAGTATGTTCTCAGAGGAGTAGCAGATCTATTTGCTGATACATGTTTTGTAATTATTAAAAAATTTATTCAGGCTTCCAGATATATTTTTTTCCTCTCAACTCTTCACTTACAGATGAATGTATTTTGAGAAGCCTAGCTGTAGCCCAATTTCTACTTTCAGAAAAGCAGCACTGAGTGTCAGTGCCTACTGCTTCTTTTTTAAAAGTACTCTGCAGGTATGTTCTCATGATCATGCCAAACAATTCTGGAGCTTGCCTTTTCCAGTAAGTAGAGTGTTAAGTCTGCATCCACAAAGCCAGTTTTTGACACATTAAGTCAGCACTCATGGCAGGCAGTTTTTCCTATTAGCAACTATTTCTTTTCCATGTTGATGTGCACGATGTTGCACTGCACTGAACTCAGCTGCTCTACCAGCGTTCTGGCTGAGAAGCAAGAAATGTTTTTTCACAGTTATGATACACTGTCCACTCTGTTTGTCACAAAGTGCAATTAGTTTAGGACACTTTTAATTTGCTGGCTTTATATGAAACCTATGTTTTTTTCTATTTGTTGTTCGGTACTCTCTGTTATTGTTTATGCTATGCTGTGTAATACCTTGTCTCAGGCATTACAGAGAAGCAAGAGAGCACATGGTGCCTTCAGCTGAGCCCTGAGGGGTCTGAGGGCAGAAGTCTCCTTGTTCCCCTGGCCACCCTCAGGGGATTTAAATGGCAGAGGAATGTGAGATAACAATTAGCTTCTGTTCCTCCTCAAATGCCTAATCTCATCAGTGTACCCACAGAAAGGAAATTCTAGAAGGAGAAAAAAATACTTTTTTACTTGTTTTGAATAGGTAGATGAGGAACAAGTTTTCAGTATTTCATGATTTGTTACACTGCTATATTCTTTGCTGACAATATCTTTCACAGTTTCTACCTTGAAAGCTGTGTTGCTGTATCACTGAACTTCAGAACATTTAAGGATTCCAAGTTACTAATCAAGTCCATACTTCAGCTGTTGCTTTAAAAATAAATAAATAAATAAATATAAATTTTTTGCACATAGGAAAAAGTAGATATTTATAGAACTCTTTCTTAACTTGAATTGTGTCAGGAAGTTTACTTAAAGAATAAGTCTGAAGAAGGCTGTGCCTTTTCAAACAGCCTTACAAAGAAAAAAAATTAATTCTCTTTAGTACAGGCTTAAAATGACTGTACTTCTTTTAACAAGCCTTTATTCTAATAAATATACTCTGGAATGATCTAGTCTAAAATACTGTTCTTCATCGTAAGCACATTTCACTTTTGCTATAATTGCACCTTCTTCTCATTCGAACGACATAAATAGGCACTATGGAATGCATCTGTGTTCACAGAGTTGAATAGACTTTCTCTTTTGTCAGATATGAAGAACTTAAGACATTTTCAGTAACCCTGACTTGTGCTGATCTTTTTTATTTTGGTTTTACAATTTGTGCAGAATCAACAGATGACTACTCTGAATGTCCTACAGGTACTCCAAATTCCTTTTGACAGCTCCTCCAGGAAGATAGGTCTAGTCTAGCGTGTAAGTAATGCTGGTGATTCCTCTCTGATCTTTTCACTCCTTTAATGTGCATCTCTGACTGAGAAGGAGATAATAGACAATCATGTAAGGAAATCCTTGATTATGGCTTGATTGAGCTTGTGTAAGCTCTAGAGAGCTGGTGTTGTCATGGTTTCCGAGCCATTTAACGTATGACATTTTTACATAGACAAGATGTTAGATAGCCATCCAAAAAATAGTAATTTGGATTATGTCTGATCCCTCTTTGAATGTCAGATCAGGTTTATTTTCATAGACAATCAGTAACCAGGTTTCATATTAGAAGCTATAAAAAACACACTGTCTTCCACCAAACTTGCAAAACAGAGGACTTGTCTGGAAAAAAAAAATCTGTCATTCCTGACATTCAACACAAAAAGCAGATTTGCAGTTTTTAGCAATGCGTATTGGTAAAAAATTCCAAATCCTCTCAGCTTGTAGTCACCATATCTATAATGAATGGCAATTAAAAAAAAAAAAAAAATCCCGTTACTCTGGGATCAGTAGTGTCCCAAAAATGTACAACCACTTCAGTATCTCAGCCCTGGCTGAACTTTCAACAAAACACAGAATCAAAGTTTAACATAGGTGGGAAGAGACCTCTGAAGGTTTGCTGTCCAACCCACTGCTCTGACAGGGTCCAAAGGAGATCAGGCTTCTGTCCTTGAATTTCCCTATGCAGAGGAGCCGAGGCACATTGTAAAACCTATTTAATACTAGATCCCTTTCAACATGAAATGCACATGATGCTTGTTGCTCTATAGTTTGTGTATTTTGAGGAACTGGGTTCATGTCTTGCAGTTTACCTGGACAGACGTGATTTGAGTTCTCTCAGCTGATGCTTTGGGACACTTGAGGGTGGTATTTATGATCACCAAAATATGTCAGACCTCTGCATGAAGACTCTGGTGCCTTTCTATATATCTAAGCAAAAGTTGAGGAAAAGGGAGAGCACTATGAAACTGGCATTTTTACTAAGGGGGAAAAACCCTACCTGCCTACAAAGAAGTATTTAGGTTTTTATATTCCTGATGTCTGATTTCTCTAAATGGACTTAAAATTTTTAATTATATTTACCAGCAAGGAAACAGTTTTTTAAGTATGGCAAATTTGCTCATTCTCATGATCCTAATATGACATCTTACACTGAATTGAGTCTTTGGTCAAATGTTATTTATATTCTCACAGCATGGTATATGCCTAAACATGCCGGGTCCTGCCAGTATATGGAGAAAAGTAGCTGTTGTCACTGCCTAAAGAACTGTCATACTAGTGTGTTTTGTTTTATTTTTACAGACCTACATATATTTTCAGAGGATAGAAAAGACTGGGTAAAGGATAAAATGTAGGTATGGAACATAAGAGAGAATATTTTATCGTTTACTTGCAACATAGTGGTTTCAATTGTATTGCTGGCAATGCCACTGTCTACTTTTTCATAATGCTGCCTTTCCACAGGCTATACATTTAATGTTTAAAGGGATACCATATCAGATAAATATTTTTTTTCCCCTTTTCTTCACTTAACACCTTCTGAAGTCTCTCCGTACAATTCATCTCTACAGAGATCACAGCTGCCAGAGGAGTCTCTCTTTCCTGCTATCTTAATTCTTTGCCCTATGTGAAGCAACTTTCTGCTACTATGCAAGAGAGCATTGTTTCCCAAATTGTTTGTAGTTTTCCTAAGCTTTAGGTAGCACCTTGCTCTCGGTATTGTCCTTCTTTTTCTTTGGAAAAACACAGAAGTCTCTTTCTCTGAATTTTAAGAACCTTAAACCAAAATCTTGGGGCATTTTCAATGTCCAGGTTTTGTGTATTGGTAAGCACAGACATTAGTGTAGTTCTGGAAATAGTTTTTTTCCAATAGTGATTTTTTCAGGGCCAGCAGAGGGAGCACAATAAAAAAAAGTAATTGTACAGATATGTCTACTTGTCTGTAGTCCAAGAACTTAAAAGATTTCTTCAGGTATATCAGTGTTGCAAGTCCATTTTACTGGTACATGAAGTGTGTGGTGAGGTGGGGGAGCATAAATACAGGAAGCAGAAAGGCAGGGACATGGCTAGTTTTCAAAAAAAGAAATACTGTTCCTTATTTTCTGTAGCTGCCATTGAGAATACAGGAATAAATGACAATATTTTGTGCTGGAATACTGGATAATCTAATGCAGCTGCTCAAGTAGTTTAGTAGCCTGTAGAATCCTTGTTTAAGCATGACAGAAATGCAATATTTACTAACTTTAAAAAAAGTCTTACTAATTTGATCATTTGATCGTTAATACTGATTGAATCAGTAGGTTCAAGGAAAATCAGGGAGATAGGTTGTACATCCTTTGCTAGGAGGAGGTCTTTTAGTTATACATGCATGTAGATCATAGTGAACACTTCAAGACTGACTGTTGCTTAATGATTATAGAAACAATTGTAGCCATATTCTACTGGATCTGTTCCTTCAGTTTCAAAATTGTTCTCAAAGTAGCAGTCATTTCCCAACTTTTTGTTTTGCATTTGAGTGATTCATTGACTGGGTACTACTGTAATGCATAGGGATAACAGGAATGAGAAAATAATTCATAAAGCAATGGAATTGGTCCTCATCTGTTGCAGTGCATGTAGCTCTGGCTGCAGCCCTCACACCTGGCAATTCCTGGTGGATGAGTGGCACTCTGTACTCTGACATCTCCTGCTCACTGCAAATACCCATGCCCCCTGTGGGATCTGCCTTTTGCCTACTGTTATAAATTCAAGGTTTCCCCCACCCAGTTTTATGTATATTCTTATGTTTATGCATATCCTGTATGGAATATGTATGACCTCTGGAAAGTTCTGTGAAGTTCGATGTTCCATTTGTTCATTCAAACAGAACCCTCCCCTGAGATTTTGCCTTTGGATGTACTCCCTGTCATTTCACAATGTGCAGAACTCCATTGGTTATAATCTCTCTGCCCCGCCCTTTCTGGCACCCAGACAAAAGGGTTTGGAAAGGGCGCGCTGGGGTCTTTTGTCTGCGTTCCTGATACAGTCAAGATTGGAACCTGCATCTGACCCCTCTCGTCTCCTGCCTTTGTCTACACAATCCTCACATCGGGTTTGCAGTCCTGCTCCCTGAAAGGGAATACCCGCGCTGGTTTGTTACTTTTGTAATAAATTTCTGCCATTTACTGCTGTAACGAAAATCCCACTCTGGGACATCTAAAACAGCGAGGCGCAGCAGCTTGGTTACTGCGCGACCTGCAGACTGTGTCACTCATCCATTTCAGTGTCTTAATCTCTTACCCTATAAGCTTCTTTATGTGTCCTGGTGCAGTCCCCAACAATGAAGTTATTGACATAGCTGATAGAACTGTTCATAGTTTTCACATTTTATGTGCCATTCAGCAATGGAGCATACTCCTTTCTGTGACTGACAAGCGCTCTCAATCCTGCAGCGAATCACAATGGTTTGCAAGTGGTTATACCTTCTTCTGCTCTTCAGATGTTAAATTTGATATATCCATTGGAGGCAGCACCACGAAGTATCATTGTCAGCTGAGCAATGGGAGAAGAGCTATACATGATGAAGACTCTGGTTATGAGTACATAATTTAGACTTGGTTTGATTACTTAGGCTTCCCAAGTAAAGTCAGTGTTGTGGAACTTGAAACGCAGTCCATTACCTAGATTTTTCTCTTTTCATCTAAATCCAAGATTTACTTGAGTTAACTGAAGATCTGCACCTATAATGGCTTGAGTTGACCAAATCACGTTAGTGGGTTGGGTCAGCAGTTTGAAATTCAGAATCACTGCTACTACCTTCTAGAACAGGCCCACTGCCATTCTCTAAGTGCACTGTAAAGCCTTCAGTTGTGATTAATGGTCAATGTGTTGATTGCTTTAATCCAGCATGTCAGTTATGTGCCTCTGTAGCACCCTCTTTCTACTGTCAGGCTTGTTGGGATCTGTCTGCCTGAGATGTAGCCTGAGGCATTTGGCTTTTTAGCTGTGAAGACAGGATTCGCAAATTAAATGGAAGAATGCTAATCACTTAATGTCCTTGTTTGCTCCTTTTAAAACTTTGTAGACTAGACAGTTAATCAATTATTTGAAATGATGATTCCTGCAATGCTCACATATGAACACCAGCAGGCTAGGAAAACTCAGTGGGCAATCTTGTAATAAGATTTTGAAGTGGTCAATTATTTCATTTCTTACGCAATCTTGGCAACTATAATACACTGGCAGTCTGTGCAGACAGATTCCAATTTACTCAAGAGTCATCAGTAATGTATTTGTGATTTTGTGTAACTGCAAGATATACAGTTTGTTTTGGGGCACACTTGAAATTCTGGAGTGTACTTGAAATTGCTGGGAATTATCTTAGTATTTCTCTGATTTTTCTAAGATGCATAGTAATCATGGCTGACACTTCCAGGTTCTGGTAAAAGCCATCAGAATGCTTCAAAGAAATTAGTCCTGTGTGAACTTCTTAAAATTATCCAGTTCTTCTAGGTTAAAGCAGAGTTGGTGATGGGATTTTTCAGTCACTGTCTCCACAAAGAGACAGTGAAGCAGACGTTATAGCCCAGAGAGATCCAGTGGCTGGAAAAAAATTACAAGATCAGAAGAGTGTATTGAGGCTTTTCTTTCCCCAGCTGTTCATGGTGGGGTTTTTTCCACTTCTTCCAACTCAGGAGCTGTAGGGAGCCACCATGTAGGTATGCAAGGTTAGTGAGTACCACATCCTACCATCTTCAGTGTGATTATGGTACTAGACTGAAAATTATTGTTACGTGAAGGCATTATAGACACTACAAAAATAATGTTATACTGTGTACTTCTTGTACACTCAGTCCTCCACATTTCACTCCTTTTGTAAAAACCTGTCTTGAACAAAGACACCAAATTCGTATTACTTGTCCTTTGCTGAAAGAATTACCAGGAAAGAGGGCAGCACCATGAGTCTCATAGTTAAATGCATATTCCCTTATCAGGTATCCTGTTAAGAAAACCATCAGTGATTACACACAGGCTAGGTGCATCAGGGATTGAGGGGGACAGAGTGGCAGATGTGGGCTGCTCTGAGTCCTGTCAGGAAGGAATGATTAATGAACACTAGCTTCAGCTGAAGCTAACCTTTGGAGAGCCGAGCAGGCCGTCTGCAGAACTGTCAGAGCTTGACAAGGACAGAGCTGAACAACCAATTATTCCACCATCACTAAGGTGGGCTGTCAGTTTAATCCCAGACATTCACTTAGGCAAGGACAGGGAAATTTCTCCTTTACATAGCAGCACTCTGTTGTGACCTTAACTATTTCTGTACTGCTGAGGGGAGCCATGGGGTAGCACCACATATACAGGAACCCTGGAATGAGAAAGGGTAGAGTAGTCAGAAACCTTGTGTTAAGCGCCACTGTGCCAAGAGTTATGGTGGTTCTCTACTCAACTGTAATGACATATGGGAATTCTTGTGAATTTAGAAAATGATGAATACAAAATGGAGTATTTGCAGGCACCCCAGTACTAGTCACTGATGTTGTCAAAGTTTTGTTGTGACAAGAAAATCTGGTAATTGCCAACACATTCTGACTTGACCATGCTGAGCTGTGTTTGTTCTCCACAAGAAGGCTGAGTATGGTTGTCAGCAGCTAGTGGTGTTTCTGAAAACTATGAGGAGCCTTTCAGTTGGCTGAGTGGGAGCAGGAGTCAACCTGGGCTGGGACATCTGGTGCAGGTTTAGCTGCAGACATGCACTTACACAAAAGGTACCAGTCCAGTTTTTGTTTTACACTAAAAGCATCTGTTTTGTTTTGTCACACAGTACAGGAAACTGTCACAGATACTTTCAGTGCTACCAGTTTTTTCCAAATGGGTAGGAAAAAATGCAGCTTGGGTACATCTGTGGAGGAAGCTACAGCATAGCCTTGTCTTGCTGATTTCTTTCCTAAGCTCTTTCTGCGCTCATTGAACACAGAAAACATAACTGCCACTGCACCTCTCTCTCTAGATTCTCCCTGTAAAGCATGATTTTTGCCATATTTAATTAGGACATTCAGTTTGTAATTGCTTTTATCTGGGAAATGCACTATTGTTGCAAAATGAGGGCATGAAAAGTCTTGAAAATTTTGAAGTAGGATTTTGCAGTAAAATAAAATAAATCTTACTCTCTTATGGTTCATTTTCTGAGTATGTTGGAGAAGTTTTTATAGAAAAAACAGAGATGATAAATCCCATCTCTTGTACACCTGTCTAAATATATTTTCAAATATGTTTCTGTTATGCAGAATTTTTGCTAATGAACTCCCAGTCGAGGTTTAGGTATTATAGCAATGTTCTAGATAGCAGAGAGCTTATCTGAATGAAGATAAAATACTTTTTCATGGAATTATCTTTGCAGATTGCCTCCAGTACATGCCAGCTATAAAATGATAGTATACCTATCATCGTACCAGAAATCAGTTTTGAAACAGTAGAAAATTTTTGGATTTCTGATCGGGGCAGCTCTGCTGCACCAAAAGTGGAGAAATTCTTCTCAAAAATTCTGCTAAATCTGTAATATGGAGACAACTACTTTAAACATGCAAATGTTTCTTGAAATGGTGAATTCTATCAGTATCTGAACTTTTGTGTGTGTATAGCATTTACAGTACTGCATTCCTGTTCCTGTTTGGGAAACACAGGAAGTAGTGACAGCAATCAAAAGAATGGAAACTGATGTGCGTATACCAAGAACTTGCAAAAATTCATAACATATCATCTGTATTGCATAAAAATATTCTTTGAGACATGGAGATATGCAAAATTTGTTCTTCAATTTCAAATGGTGTCAGCGCTCTTGTAGAAGGTGGAATTCAGTCTGGTGTGTCAGGGAGGCTGCAAGGGGAACAGGCTTGAATATTGATTATTTGATGCTGAATTGCAACGCAGAAATGTCGAAACAGCATGTATGCGGAACAGTGTTTTCAAAGCTGAGGTTAAGGCCAAAGTGATTGCTCTTCCTGCTCAGGAATGGATTAAATCTGAAATTCCAACATTAACTTCTTCTGCCCTGCAAGACTCATATTGGAGAGTGAATCTATTGGTTATCTTTTATGTTAGTTGAGGGGTTTAAGAGTTTTGTTTGTTTGGATTCTCTTCATTTATCTTCCTTCTGCACTTTCCAGGATTTGCAGGACACACAGTATTTATCATGGTCCAGACTGGGTTTTTATTGCAATAGAAAAAAATAGCAGAAAATAACAGGTAAAATTTTTGTTTTAATTACATTTCCTAAAGTTAGTTGTACATTGATGCAATTGTGAAATATTATTCATTTTAACCAAAGTTAGTTATCTGAGGACATGAGAGATGGACACGTGGTACTTTGGTCTAGACTCTCTATCTTATAGGCTCTCTTTTCGTGATCTTTGCATTAAAGCACAATGGAAAAGCTTCTTACTACTGGGGAAAGCTGACTTAGAGATTCCTAAATTAATTAAGAAAAACAAATCTATTGACTACTCCACAGCTGGAGTTGGTTGCTTGCTCACCTTCATTTTTTGACAGAAGGTGATTAACATAGAGGGTAATTCCTGCAGTCTTGTTAATAAATATTCACAGAAACATCCTACAGAGAGATCAGGTAGCTTTGAAATGTGAGCCTGAACCATGGGGAAAGTCAAAAAGAGCCAGTAGAAGGTAATCAATTTGAACTAAAAAATGTTATGAAATTTGTTTCTTAACATCTAAATCTTTAATAAAGATAATGGGTATTTTCCTTCACCACAGATTTGAGAAGCAGGTGGCAGAGGAGATTGTCTTGAAAAATGTAAAACTCTGCATATTTAAATAAAGACAATATAAAATTGTGTACCATAATCAGGCATATATTAATGAAGTGAGCTACTTCAGGTAGGTCCCCCGTCCAGAAAAAATCATTCCCTTGGTTCTTTCTGTATAGCATGGTTCTTCCAGAGAAGGCAGTGCTGCAGCTCAGACAACTTCAATCACAGTTTTTAGGTAGAATTTTTCATGGTTTATAATTTTTGTTAAATTCTTTTAATGATTTTTTTGGTACAAAATACCAAGGAAATGTGCCCTCTGAGGCCACACCCACAATTCCTCTGTGCCAGAAAAACCAACTCTTGCTAGACAGTGTTAGATTTCTCAGTCAGAAGCTGCTTCTGAACACAGGTTTAACTCTGCCGTTGCTGTGAATGGAAATCAAAGCTTTATGGAATTATGCTTTCTCCTGTTGGTCATTTATGTTGGTTGCATACTTGCGACAGGGCTTGTACATTTGCTGTTTATTAAGTTGCATTATTGCTTAACAATATATAGATGAAGTATTCATAAATGAAACAAAATAATTAATTACTGAATGTAATGACACCAAATAGCCCTAAATTTTCATAACTAGAAGGTTTAACTAAGTATGTAATGCATCATGGAATGATTTAACAGAACACCATAACTCTTTTATTTTTGCCATAAATTGTAACCTGGGAGGGTTTTTTTTGTAATGGTAATTGTCTTATCTTCATAAATTCTACAGTCATACAGAATTTACCAATCCTAGTATCGTAACAGGAGTTCCCAGGAGTGAAAAAAAGAAAATAACAAAAACCCCCAGGTGTTGTCAATGAAAATTTAAATAAGAAAAGGCATGTTAAGTGTTTCTTCTTTCACTAGCAATAGAAATTGTTGCGGCCACGCGCTAATCCTGGCTCTCGTCCCCGGCTAGCTCCGCGCGTGGGACGCGATAGGATAAGGGGTGCTCAGGACGAGGTTCCAGAGTAAAGAGGTGAGGGAGGGGCCAGCCAGACCAATTAGTCCAGAAAGTCCTTTATTTCCAGCGGTTTGCTCCAACTGAGCCACAAATCATAACTTACAGCAACTTATAAAGGGGGATGGATACATAAGGCGGGGAAAGGGTACAACCAATGAGGAGTAACACAAGGCGGGGTTTAGGGAGGGAGCATACATACATGTAACCAATGACAGTAACTGATAATAACTGACATCAGGGAGAATTAATGGCATAACAGGGAATAGAGAACTTTCTGGAGATACGGGAAGGGTTCAAGGGAGATGGACATGGGCTACAGGAGGGGTTTGGATGATAGGCAGGGAAGGTACTGGAACAAGGGGAGGAACCCCAGGTGATGGATAGGGAGGCAAGGGAGGGGAATAGCCATAGAAGGGAAATTAGGGGAAGGACTGGGACTTGGGACTCACCACCCGAGGGGGAGAGAGGGGGGGGATTAAACCATCTTTATAAAATTAAGAAAAAACAACAAAACCGCACCACAACAAGAAATTAATCAGCTTTGAGCTGCTTTGGAGTTTTTACATTTTTTTCTGTGGTCTGTTATGTTTTATAACAGTCTCAAGCTGTGTCAAGGGAAATATAGGTTGGATATTAGGAAAAAGTTTTTTACAGAAAGGGTGATAAAGTACTGGAATGGACTGCCCGGGGAGGTGGTGGAATCACCGTCCCTGGATGTGTTTAAAAAAAGACTGGATATGGCACTTGATGCCATGATCTAGTGGAGATGTTGGGGCACGGGTTGGACTCGATGATCTTGCAGGTCTCTTCCAACCCAGACATTCTGTGAATTCTGTGAATTAATTACTGTCATGAGAGCTTGGAATATCTGAAGGGAAGTACGCTTAAATTCCCAGTAAGTGAACATTTTTATTTATGTTGAAAGGGGTTGTCCTGCTTTTCTCTTGATTGTGCTGGCAGAAGGAAGGTGACATAAACAAGGGGGCTGCCTCCTTCTATCACAGCAAAGACTTTATTTTCTTAGAGCCTTAGTTGTTGGCTTCTTAATTTTTGTGTCAGAATAAGTTTCATTCCACTTGATTTAGGTCATGACTACAGAATAATTTTGAGTAGAGTAATGTGAGAGAAATCTGGTACTCCAAGTTTAGGCAGCCTGTCTGAAGGTGTTGCAGTGAGCCCAACACAATTCATAAGGAGCCTTTCCAGCCTGGGTGAACAAAAAAATCAAATCTGGCAGAAAATACCAAGATCCTTTTGTCTTTTCTTAGGAATTTATTAACACATAATAAAATTTACTCTTGTAACTAGAATAAATGCACTGGGCTGATCCTCTCCCCTCCCCAGGGGTCCGGTGGCTAGCTTGAGACCCTGGAGAGGTGGATGGATCAAGAACAAAGGGAAAAGAAGAAAAGTGCTTTTTTCCCCTCGGGACGAGTTCTTCAGATGTTTATTGGAACATGTCCAGGAAGGGAAAGAGGCCGGGCACCCCACCGAGGGGTCTTTTGAATCCCGCGGGAGGAAGGGGAGGGGAAAGCACCATATCCAATGGAATACGTAGGAGGACAGGGGTAGGATTTTCAGGTAAGGTGTAGAATTTCCAGGGGTACAAACCATCACCATGTGGGGAAGGGAGTGAAAGGGGACATGTCAGGACATGTATAAATATAACATCACCCAGTGCAATATATATATCAATAACCTAACTACGTTAGTGCAGTGCAACACTTGGGAACCAAAATGTTGTTTGGACTCTAGTTTTTCCAAGCACAGAACCTAGAATTAATCATTGGGATAGAGAGATTACTTTCTTTCTGTAGGTTAAGACCAAGAAGAGACAAAGGGACGTATGTGTTGGTTGACCTCTGGACCTCATACAAAATATAGGGAGAATAGTGATGAATCTCCAAAGCCTGCTGACACAGTAAAGTGCTTGGTATGCTATGAAAAAGCCATCATGTATTCCCTAAATAGTTCATTTTGTTTTCTAAAGTTCTGAAAAACTTGCTTTATTGAAATGCATGTTGTTGCATCGATTTTTCTAAAATACATCTTGTTATCTTTTCTTTGGTAATTGGTGACTGGTAATGACTTTGGCAATTTAACGTGTTCTTGCAGACTCTTTTCCCATTCCCCTAGATAACTGAAGTCAAGAGAGAGGGCCTGTCTGTCAATCTCTGATGCCTGTCAGCTTGGTTGATTGACAGGTTTTTGTCCCACAATAGAGACCATTTCTGCAGCCCCCATTCTGTTATTTTCTTCTTTCTTAATACTTGTGGGGGATGGTGTTTGCCTTATAATCTGTGTTTAAAATCCAACTTGGAATGAGGCCAGCTCCTAAGAAATTATCAGAAAGTCTTCTTAGCTTTGCGTCAAGAAAATTCTCTGGAGAGTTTCATAAGCTGTGATTCCACCTTTCAAAATTACCTTTGCTCAAAAACTAAGCTTCGTTGTTCCTCCAGAATCCCCTTCAAAATCCAACAAAGAGAGTGTGAGGTCTGCCTAATATGTTTTGATATAAGAAAAGTAATTTGTTTATGCTTTACTTTATTTGGGAAGTTCTTTCTTGTGGAATAACTGTCATAGAAATTTTTGTGTGTAAGAAACGTAGGGAAAATATGTGAGCCTGGGAGCAGAGAAGGGGAGGGATATTTGCTTTATGAGGAATAACTCTGAAACAGAAAACAGAGAAAACTTCTAAAAGGAAAGTAATGTTGTTGTTCATCCTCCAAATAATGCATTCTTACAAGCATTCTAGTGACCTTGGCATTAATTCACTTAACTGTGAATTAGCCTTATGCATTAGGATTGAGTTGTACTTAAAATTTAAGACTTTTTTTGATGGAAGAAGAGAGTGTGAGAACTGGTTTATCTATTAAAAAATTATGTTAGATTTTGTGAAAAAATTGCATTTTATTCAAAAGCTAAAATTCTTTTCATTTTAAAAATGAAAAACAATTTCACATGAGTATAAAATCAGTTGTTGCTACCATGATTTGTGGAAGTCAGTAAAGTTTCTGTGTCAGTTATCTGACTGTAGAATCAACAATAGTGATGTCATTCCACTTGGTCTAATTTGAATAGGACAAAAGGAAACCAGGGTTGAAGAATTGCCATATTGAAATCTGAAGTACCTCAAAGGAAATACACTTACAAAGAAATAACCCTATAAAGGCAACGTTATTCTGATTAATCACAATATTAAATGCACCTGTTGACTCTTACAGATATTCTCCTGGTCCTGGTACTCATACCTAAGGTCTGAACAGTGTGCTGAGCAAATGCCAGTGTGTGTTTTGGGATTGTTCACTTGTTTCACATTCATTGTTTAGAGGTTGAGAATTCTGTTACAGACATAAAAGAGGCTGATGCAAGACTTGAATTCTTTTTGTGGGGAAAGGGCTGTTTGGTTTGTTGACGGTTCATTTTTTCCACTCAAAAGAGTATGTTCAGTAAAACTGAGATACTTCTCCTCTGGTAACACTCTATTCATAACAATTGAATTCATAACAATTGAGTTTGAACATAAAGAATAAACAATAGCTAAATTTGGGGTTATTGTTTCCTCTAATAACAAGTACAATAAACAAATCAGTTTCCAGATAGAGTCCAATAAGCTGGCTGGGAAATTGAAATAGATTGAAATAGAGCATGCATGTGGATGTGTGTATGAATATCCAGTTCTCTTACACAATATGGGCATTGTGATCTTGAATCCCATTCTTGCTGTATAAATAGCAATACCCTCAATTCTTGTAACATGTAGAGCACTCAGTATTTCAAGAGAAATAGTCCTGTATATTCTCAGTTAAATTTCTCAGATGATGCCTCTGCTGCAGCAGGTACTAACCTGTTACTTTTTGGCCATGTGAACTGATGATGACAAGGGGCCCACAGTGTTGGAGGAAAAAGAAATGACAGATGCAGCTGACAGGCTAGGAGATATTTACTTGGAGAGGGCAGGGAAGAGGGAAGCAAATATGGGAAAATGTATGGATCTTGGACTTTTTCTGAAGTCTTTAGTGCATGAATGACTATATAATATATTCTCAATGCATCATGAAGAGAAACATAAAAAATACTCCAGTATTATAGAAAGTGTTTGTTACCCTACGCCTCTTGGGTCTGTCTGGCTGGTTGTGTTTGGATGTTGGTAGCCTTTTATTCCAAAGACTAGTTCAGGGTAAAAATGAGCTCATTTCCCAGAGTACTTTCTGCATAAAGTGGCCATATCCTCTACATCAGGGAATACACGCAGGAATGACAATTTTAAGGAACTAAGAAAAACCACATCTCCACTGCCATTTTCTTTTCAGGGGAATTCTTTCCTGTCTCTGCTGAACAGTTCATTCAACTTGCCAAACGTATGCTTAAGGGAATGTTGTAATTTTGTAAGCTTCAGAATAGGGGGCAGTAAGGTCACAGTATTGCTTGAAATTTTTTTTCTACTACTGCTGGAGTACATAGTGTTAAAGTGATTCAGAATGACTACATGTTTGCTTTTGATTCAGAACTTACCTTTCATCCTGTGATAAGCTGGTGTAGCTAGAACCCTTGCTGTTGCAAGAGACTTGGTGGTAGACAAAGTGTAGAAATTGTGATCATCCAGTTAAAGAAGACCATTCTGAAATGTGGGTGGTATTTTAAAATATCTTCTAATCCACAGTATGCATTTAAAATAGATCCCACTGTACAAGGAATGCCAATTTATGTTTTCCCATTTGAACACAGAGGAGAATCTTATACACATACACAGAAACATCCATCATGTGGATTTCTTGCAATCGTGAGAACCAGGAGGCAAAGTCTCATTTGTGCTGTCAGTGGTACCAGCCTGATGCACCAGGTCTGAGGAGATCACTGTCTTGATCCTTATAGAGAGGGGTACAGAATATGCTTTCTACACCCGTGGAATTGCCAAACCCTTTCCTAAACTGATAAGGTAGAATAGTTTTAGAGGCCATATTCACATCTGTCTCAAATCTCTTAGAACAATCATTTAGCCTGGCATGGCTATGGTCTCTAAATTATTTTTGAGTCGTCACATCAATGGTGCTACCAGCCCTTCATTTGCAGATGTTTACTTTATATACAGCAATACCTCTTGTGTTATGCCCTACTGGATTTTTATGTGCAATTCCATTCATTCCCCAACCTCCAGTTTTTCTTAATGATTGCAATAAAAGTACTACTTGCTTTTCAGATTTATTTATCATGTGCCTGTATTCCCAGATGTAGCAAGTGGGAACTCTTGTTTTAATCCCTATGCAGTTTGGGTTTTTTGCATAGCTGCATGAGATCTTTTTTCTGCTGAACAAAGTAGATCCATATTCTAATTATGCCTTGCAGTTAATTCCTGCTGGCCTGGCACCATTTTTGTGACCTATCTTTGAATTCTTTCTCTTCCTGCTCTGTTTCTGGGATAAAGCAAACAAAAAATGAAACTAGTATTACGGGCAAGGCCATACTATTGATTTAAACAGTGGCATTATTATTAGCACTGCTGGTTTCTGTCTAATTCAGTAGTTTTGCTTTTCTGACTATGCTGCACTTCAGCAGAACACTGTAGAGTTTTCCTCTCAGCTGAGAACTCTGAAAGGTAGCTGTGAAAAGGTGAATGCATAATGTTAAAAAGATAAAGACATTTGTGGAAAGTACCTGATGTACAAGAAAATGGTCTAATTACAGGCTTTTGTCAAAAGAGTTCATGAAGCAAAGGTGCAGAGGAGATGGAAGAAAGAAGAATGAAAAATAGCTGGTAAGTAGATATTCATATGAAAAAGTATTTTTCTATATTCAGAATGTGGTTGGTAGTTGTCCTAGGTTACAATGTAAGATGTACCCAAAAGTTTGTATTC
>WEIT01005661.1:69780-166177 GCA_013389985.1 Dryoscopus gambensis
TGCAGAGCTCCACCCGCAGCCCATGGGGATCCACGGGGGATGCAGAGCTCCACCCGCAGCCCATGGGGGAGGTGCCCATGCAGGAGCGGGTGGGTGCCTGGAGGAGGCTGTGATCCCGTGGGAGACCCGGTGGAGAGAGGAGCCCCCTGCTTCCAGGCTGGAGCAGCCTGGCCTTGGAGGGCTGCACCCCGTGGAAGAGTGACCCATGCCGCAGCAGTTTTCGGAGGGCTGTTTGCCCGTGGGAGGGGCTCACCTTGCAGCAGTTTTGGCAGGACTGCTGCTCACAAGATTGGAACTACGCTGGAGAAATTTGCAGAAGAATTCTCTCCCATGGGAGGGACCCCACGGTGCAGCAGGGGAAGGGCTTCTCTCCCTGAGCAGTAGAAAAAAAACCTCGGGTGATGAACTGACCAAAACCCCCATGCCGTGTCTCCCTGCACTTTTGGTGGGAAGGAGGGAGGGGTTGGGGGAAGAAAAGGTGTTTCTAAGGGCTTATTTTACTTCTCATTATCCTCCTCTGATTTTGTTAGTAATAAATTCACTTTTTTGCCTGCTTTGCCCTTGGAGTGTTTTCTCCCTGTCCTTATCTCAACCCATGAAACCTTTATTAAATTTTTCTCTCCTCTGCCCAGCTCTGGCAGGGGAGGGTGAGTGAGTGACTTTCCTGGGTGCCTGGCGTTTGGCCAGTATCAAACCACGACACTGAATTGCAATGATGACGAAGAAAGGAACTGTTTTACAATGTCCATGACTGCAGCTGTGCTGTAAATGACTGTATCAGTGGTGTAGTGTGAAACAGGGATGCATTTCCATTTCCCTTTGTAACTGCGGTGCTTCCTGTGGAATAGGCTACAAGATCCTTTCATTCCATATCATCCTACCTTGTGCATGGCAAGAAGAATTATGTCTGTAAATCTCTCTAGCTGCCAACTCTCTTTCTAATAGGACAGGACCAGTCAGTCTTCACATTACAGACAGGGAAATAAGGTGTGCATGTTAGGTTTTTCCAGGAACCATGTCAGTTTACACACCTGCAGCTTTCTCTCTGGGAAAATCCCTCACTGCATTAATCTGCTACAGAAAAGCATTGGATAGGTTTTTCCTGAGGTCTTGACAGTAATTCTCCAGAGGCTACAGATGTCTACCCCGCAGTCACAGAAATGATTACAGTACAATGTAGATGTACCTGATATAATTTAAGGCTGTCTAGCTCAGGTACCAATCATGGTTTAGTTTCTGTAGTATAAAGCTGAGTATGGATTGATTTTTCTTGATGGGATTTCAGTGGAGGTTAAATGGCTTAATTCAAGCTACGCAATGGATATCTTCATGTACGTGAGCCTTATTGTCACACATTAAAGTAATAATATTGGGGGAGGGGTAGAAGAAGTCCTTGTAATGTGAGCTGCTGAAAGGCCTAAATTAAGTATCTGAGCTCCAATGAGACCAGAGTGGTCTTTTAAATCACTGTTGCACCATAAGTGGACAGTTCTGCACTGTCTTATCTTAATAAATGTAGTGCTTTTCAGCAGGAGCTCTTTACTGTATTTAATTTGTCTTACATTACTTTCCTCCTTAATTGGAAATGTTTTTTAGTGTAATGTAGTAGCAATTCCCCCTTGTCCAGAAACAGAGCACTGCCCATGGGCTGTTAGTTAAGGATATGCCATTATGGTGTTCTCATATTTTGGGTATTAGTAGAGTTCTTTTCATCATTTCAAGTGATCAGTGACATGCTGCTGGATTTAAAACATATTTCGGACCTTGGATGATGAAAATATTTGTAGCCCTGTTTAAGAGAAAAGTAAATCTTTTGGTTTGGACTAATAATCACAGAAGTTCCTTAAATTAATCACAAAATATTCTGAGTTAAAAGGGACCCACAAGTATCGTTGAGTCCAGCTCTTAAGTGAATGGCCTATATGGAGATCAAGCCCGCAGCATTGGCTTTATTAGCACCATGCTCTGATCAACTGAGCTAATAATGCCTGTGAATATTTAGAAAACATTTGCTCACTTTGGTGTCTTGCGTGTTGCTTTCCCTGAGCCATTTGCAATTTCTGTGCTGCTGTTGGAATTCCAGATTTCCTTATAAGTATTTCTCAGGATTGTAGTGTAGAGACCAGTGTTGAGAACCTTGATCTCACAGATCTTTGTTCTTGTCAGTTTTCGTAGTGAATTTCTTTACTTTCTGTCTTTTCTTTTTCCCTGGACTGCCAAGTGAAAGAAAACCAGTCACGATTCTTTCTGTTTTTCAAGGATTATGAAGTTAGTGCTTTAACTCACATGTAAATTTTACCTCTTGCTCTTTTATAATATTTTAGAGTCTATGCTTGTCTCTTTTTATGGGAGCATTTACACACACATGGGTGCATGCATACATACACTTTTATTCAGAACCTCCTGCTTCTCTGCTTGCAGTCTCTGTGTGGAGAAGTTATATCCTGTTAGTTTGTTTCTCACAACAGTAAGGAATGAAGCAAGAAAAATAATGGCATTAGTCTAAGATGCCTGTAAATATAACAGTAATTTTGCTAGTAAATACAACACGACACTGGGCACATGATCCACAGTTTTCCTGTAAGCACTGTCTTCCCATCTGTTACTGTTTGTTCTACTGTCATCTTTGTTGTTCATCATTCAGGCTTTCTGTATGCTGAGCACAGAACAGCTAAATCAGGAACTTTAGGCTAAAGTGAGGGCATGAATTCTAACCTCTCTGTATGAGCCAGCCCCTAGTGATTGGTGAACCAACTCTTTGATTCTTCTATATCATAGCTTTCTTTTCTCTTGACTAGGCTATTGTTACATTGCTGTTGACCTCTAAACCCACTCTCCCCACCCCCAGCCTGAACTCTGGATTAGGCTTCCCAGGGAATAAACTATGGGCAAAGTTCTACTAGCTAGAAAGAGGGGAAATGGCTCATGCTGCCATAGTAACGTGACCTCATACCGTATTCCTGGAACAAAGATGGTTTTCTTGTCATTTTTTCTGCCCCCATGAGTGTTTAAGCCCCCCTGCTGCTTCTCCACTTGGGAGGGGAGTGAAGGCTGTACACTACAGTGAAAAGAAGAGGTTTCTCTTCCTTGCCTAAAGTAGGGCAGTCATCTAGGAAACTGGGGAATCAGGTGACCAGGGGAAAAAAAAAACATAAATAAAAAAGACAAAAACAGAGGCGAAGACCTTTTGGTCAATAATGTGAGTTTGAAGTCTGAATTTCATCTAATCACCTCAAATCCTAGGTATTGCAATTTTTAACACAGTTAAGTTTAATTTTTAAAGTGATGGATTTAAAAAAGAAAATCCTAACTCCACATTAAAAGAGTTGTCTTCTGAGCTGTTTGCTGTTGCCAAGGACTGAGATGCTGAAGCTATCTTAGCTATCTTAGCATCTGTGAAATGGCAAATCAGTAATTGACAGTTGCCAAAAAAAAAGGAATATGAATGCTTGAAACAGTTGGGAAAGAAATAGCAAAGTGGAAAAGGGTTGCTGTAACGGAGTATAAATCTGTGGCCTCCAGAACAGTAAATATTATGCAGTTTTAAAGACCCTGTCTAAAAAGCACATGGTAGAATTGGGAATGAACCAGTGTATGACACCAATGCTTGAGAGGGGCCTTACACTGCTTTTGTGTGAGAAATGACAGAGTGAGCCTGGAAGAGGCATCAGCAGAAACAGAGGCATCAGCAGAGACAGCAGCTGAAAAAGACTGGCTGGCTGCTGTTCCTGTCCATGAGCAATCTGCAGGGCATTGCATGGAGGGTAATTTACCACGTACAAAATTAAGAGAGCTGTAGAACGTCTTCACACATGACCTTGGGCTCAAGAAGCCCTCCTGCTACTAAATACTAGAAGGTGGGGGACAAATTTGGGCAAAGAATCACCAGATAGTAAGCCTGTTCTGACATTCCTCCTTAGGAATAAACTGTTGCCCGCTGCCAGGGACAGGCTATTAGGCAAGCTGGGCTTCATCTAAAGACCTTCTCTACAGAGCTCCAAGGGCTGCAGATTTATAACTTTAACAACTGCAGTTTAGTAAGCACGATACAGGTTCACCAAAGCTCTGATACTTTTCATAATTTTTGCAATGTAGTGTCAACTAATCATTGTCTCTGGAAGCAGTTCCCTTGATTTAGATGCAGGTAGAAACCAGTACTGCCTGATTCAGCAAATGGCAACATCTCAAATTGATTGTTATTCACTTAATTTGCAGATGTCTTTACATGAGGGGAAGGGTCAAGGGAGGAGGGCTGAGCTACGCATTTCATATCGATGACTATTAAACACTACTCTGTCACCAAATCGAGGCATTTTCAGTAACGCAAGAAGCATTTACAAGTGGTCTTCAGCAGCTTTCCTTTTAAATCACTGCAGATAGGCCTTAAAAAAAGAGAAAACAATCAATCAAAAAACCACCAAAGTAAAAAAGATGCTGGACAGGGAATGACAATTTTGCATGAGTACATAAAATCATAGGCAGGCTTTAGTTTGAATATCTGTTAGCTTTGGTTGAACCCCCTACCCCTTCTCAGCCATGTATTCCTTCCCTGTTGGAGGGGCAGAGCTGGCTCCTCTGCCTGCAGTCAGATAGAGAGCACAAAAATTTAGACATCTCTCTTCTCTGTGTGTAAAGCTGTCTTGCAGAGCAAGGAATCAGTGACTAAAGAGATGACAGCAGTATGCTGCTTAGTGTATGCTAGTCCCTTTGGTCAGGAGATAAATTCATTAGGATTCCTTAAAAACATCAGTACTAGAATGTGGGGGGGTTATGTGGACTTTAAAAGCTTTTCACATAAAGAGATGGTATGCAAAATTATCAGGCTCATTGTCTTTTTCCCTGTTAATTCTGCTCATAATGAGTGACTTTTCTTACTAAATTCTGAGGTTTTAAAATTTTTATTGTTATTTCTTAGAATCAACACAGAGTCGTAGAATCATTAAGGTTAGAAAAGCACTCTAAGATCATTGGGTCGAGCCATTAATCCAGCACCACTGTCTTCACCACTAACCCATGTCTCCAGGTGACACAGCCACACACCTTACAAAAACTTCCAGGGATGGTGACTCCCCCATTTCTCTGGGCAGCCTGTTCCAATGCCACCCTTTCAATTAAGAAATTTGTCATAATATTCAAGCTAAACCTCCCCTGGCACAAATAGTCAGGAACAAATAGTCGCTTTCATCTATTAAGTGAGGGGAGAAAGGTGTGGGTGGCAAAGATAAATAAAAACATCATCTACAGGGTACTGTACCGTTATTGGCCTTGAATATTTGTATCACCTGAAAAAGTCATTGCTACTGTTAAGTCACAGTTTAAAGAAGGAAAAAGAAGAATGGAATGAATAACCTACCTGAATTTGCAGCAGTTTAACTTGAAGCCAGGTGAGGCTGTCCTGCGAACACATCACAGCTCCCAGTGCTTCTCTCTGGCCAGGCACATACCTCAGTTAGAATGAGAAGGCAAATGGAACAGCTGAAATGTCATAAATTTTCTGCCTTTCCCAGCCCCACAAAAGCCCTTGCCAACAACCCCCGGGTTGTCTGTGACTGGAAGCTCTTTTTTCTCCTCCCCCTCCCAGTTCTGCTTTTTTTGGTCCTGTGTGTACCCCCTGACTTCCTAACCATCAAGGTCTGCTGGTTATCTGCAAAACCTCTCTCTTTCACCCTGTTTCCCTGCAGAGTTCACAGTCTTCCCAACATAATGACTAACTATAACATGTTGGAAGAAGATAATGTTAAGAAATGAGGGTAAAAACTTCAAAATGTAATTTTGAAATGTTTTCTAATTTTATTATTTTTTTTTTTAATAAAAGAGGAGTTGGATTCTTCTGCCTTTGAGCATGGCTCTTGTCCATCACTTCTTGGGCTCCTCCCCACCTTCAGTTCCTTTTGCAGTATGCTGTGTGCTCCCAGCAGCCCTACACCCACGCCATGCTCCCCTTCAGGACAGCAATGTCTGGTATGCCCTTAGTGGTCAGCTGGGTAGGAAAGAGTGAGGAGATGTGAGTCCTTCGCACCACAACTTTTTTGGGGGAGCAAAGGAAGGTAATGCATTCAGGGACTGTCCCAGTGTCCAAGCCCATTTTCTATTTCTCTCTCAGCTTTTGTTCTACCACATTGTCATTTCCCATTCTTCTTGGACGTGTGTGATAAGAGGGAGTGTTGCATCCTTCTCCATCCTGCAACAATGGAAAGTCTCCTCTGGGGTTCTCAGAAGAGGAGCTTGAAATTATCCTCTCATTAGTGATGATACATCCCTTCTGCACACTGTACCATTCCGTTGTACTGCTTGAGCGCTGAACATTAGGAGATAACTGCCTTCACAACATATGTCATTACTCATTAAGGGACCCTTCCTAGATTATGGCTGAGGTTTAATGTCTTGTTAAAGATGTTTAACACTTAGAGTTTTGTTTTTAATTTAGGAAGCAGCATGATCAAAGTGTGCCCTGAGAATTTCCCTCTGATTTTGTGAAATTTGCAGGTTAGCCTGCTCAGAGGAGGTGATCCTTAAATTGAATTGCAGCCCTCCAAGGCGTGTTTGAATGTCAAGCACTGCCATGATCTGACATGTTAATGGCTTTGAGAAAACAATGTGTTTCAGAGGTAATTGCTGAAGCAGTGAGTTCCCAGCAATATTTTACTTAAAAGAAATATGCTGTTTCTCCACTGTGGAGGCTGAAACAGTGACACTGAACAACTGAGTGATGTGAATCTCTGCTTGCCTTTTAATGGTCATTACATTCTTCTGATAGACTGGAGCAGGACCTCTATCCCACCTACTGTTGGAAGCCAAAGATAACATTAGAATCAGATATTACGTTATTATTGTAACTGGACTACATAATCTATTTTATTAAAAGAAGGAATATTTTAAAAGTCATAGATGAACCTGAAATGAGCTTCCTAAATTAAAAACCATTTGGCTCTTCCACCGAGGGTCATCTTCAGTTTTACCAGCTAAACTCAACCAAGGCAAAGTAATCCTGCTGCTACATGTTCAATGCTTGTCTTTTAATTAATGTGCAAAAGAGAGATGGGCAGCAGCTGCCTTTTTTTTCAGGCAGCCAAGTATGATGGTAAGGATAGAAAAGAGGCTAGGTATAAGAGAACCGTCTAGAGAAGATGAACATATGATGGTAAAAGGATGAATCCTCTAGACTTGAAGATTTTAATCACTGTAAATATGGATTTTAAAAGTTCTGAATCAGGCTTTGGAAAGTACTTTTTTTTAAAGAACAAAATCATTTTAGATTACGGAGCTGAAAGCCAGGTTTGTGTACCCGAAGGTACATGCAGTTCCTGAAGGAAGCCTACAAGAAAGATAGAGAGAGATTATTTACAAGATCATGTCGTATAAGGACAAGGAGAACTGGCTTCAATGACAGATAGTTTCAGATATTAGGAAGAAATTCTTCCCTGTGAGGGTGGGGAGGCCCTGGCACAGGCTGCCCAGGGAAGCTGTGGCTGCTCCATCCCTGGAAGTGCCCAAGGCCAGGTTGGACGGGGCTTGGAGCACCCTGGGACAGTGGGAGGTGTCCCTGCCCATGGCAGGGGTGGAACAGGATGGGCTTTAAGGTCCCTTCCAACCCAAATTGTTCTGTGACTCTATGATTCATGTGAGTACATCTTTGCAGGGACCTACTTAAGCTGCAAGGTGTAGTCCAGTAGATTCTGCAGCTTTTATTCAAACTGAGTAGAAGCATGATGTTAGACCAAAGTTGACATGCTCTTTCCTATAGTTTTGTGGGGCAGATACATTATTTTTTGGTGTGTGTGTTTAGGTTCATTCCAAACTGTCATAAGTCTGCAATCTAGATGCAAAGTGAGGGTGGTAGAGCTAATGGTTCATTTATCAAGACTTCATTTTGATGTGTATGTATGTAAGCAAGTGTGCGTATTAAAAAATTGGAGAAATTTGCTCCCTCTACCTTGATTTAATGCCATTAAGTCTATCATTTTAGTTAAATGATTTCATAGCAGAGGGACTGCTGCCAGACCATGTTGCTAAGTGTCAGAATTACAGTATTTGTGAATGTGATTAGGACTGTGCTGCACAGAGTCTGACATCTGAAAAAAGGAAACAGAAACAAACTCCTATAGTGTCCTTGAGGAATAATTTCAAGGTCAGTCATTAAAAAGTGGGATGGATTGTTCTAAAAATAGAGAACAAAAGTGAAGATCATTGCTGGTCTTTTAATGACATATAAGTAAGATTTCAGTCTAATATCAGTGTTGCTCTTAGAAATTCCTCTGTCTCTTACAGAAAGAATTCTTAGAGAAGTAATCAGTGAAAGCATGTGTGGCATCAGAAAAGAGGCTCACTGGGCTAAGCATTAAACCTTCTTAGATTTTTCAGGCCAGGGGAAATAAAATTAGGAACTTGGGAGTCAGCTGGGTAAGTGTGAGATAATACCAGCATGGGAAAGGGGAAGATCAAAGGAGGGATGGAATTTTTCCCTTGAAGTGCTCTGAACCCTAGGCTAGGGCTCTGAAACCATCATACACATGACCTCTATAAACCAAGCAAAACACATTTTATTAGATTCTGAGCAGTTGATCCTTCTTCAGTGTGGATCTATGTTCTGCTTGTTTCTTCTTCCTTACTCTGTAAATCCCTGAATATGAGTATTACCTCTTCTCCCCTCCAGTGCATCTTTGCATTAGAATAATGTAGATACTCAAAATTATGACTTTATGAGCAAAACAACAGTAAGAAGAACAGAAGTAGAAGTCAGAGCGTTCCCTGAATAATTTTCCTGTGCTGTTAACCTTTAGTGAGGTAGTAGTTTTCAACAGGCACAGATAAGTATAGTTTTTGTATCTGTTTTGTAGCCACCACTGCTAGTGTAAAGCATTGAAAGGTTTAATTGCAATGGGAATATTTTTGGACCAAAATTGGTTTTAATGTTATGCACTAGATAACAAAATCATAAGATCTCTTGGGAATATGTATATTTTGAAGAATACAGCAACTTTAGATATCTTGTTTGCTTTCTGTTTTTTTGAACTGCCCATATTTGCACCCATTGTTTTCTGTTGTTTTCAAGTGTGCATGCTAGAAACATTTTCTTTTAAGGAATATTACTCTGTTTAATAATCTGGTCCTAGCATTTATGATTAAACACAGCACAAAATAGCACAAATTGTGTGATAAAATTTTGTACAACTGCTGCTGAGGTTTACTTGTAGATGAAGTCACCCTTGGACTCCCATTCTGGTGCAATCTGACATCCTGCCCTGTTTGTTATTTGCATTGGCATCCACCAATTTCAAATTTGATTTCAAGGCCTGTCTTTGGATCTCCTGACTGAAACAAAAGTCATGCGTTATTTCCTCTCATTAGCTTTGTGTCAGACATTCCAGACTCTCAGCAACTCTGCACACATTTTAAAAGCATCTGCTTTCTGTTGCTCTGTGTGACTCATGCACTTGCAAAGTGGTGCTACGGCTAAAGTTTGGCTGCTTGAGCAGCAGAGGTACTGCTGTATTTCTATCCTGACCTGCAATCTGACAAGCATAGAAGGACAGTCAACCACATTCTTGCCTTGATTTTCTTCAAGATCTCTTTTCTTTGATCTACATAAGGAAAAAATAGTGAAGAGATCTCAGGGTAAAAATATGGAAACATAGGAGCTAAAACACATGTAGGGCTAAAGACCAGAAGAGTTTCTGATTGGTTTTAAGCCTTGAGTCAGATGTGACCAATAGTCCATTTGGCCAAGATCTTCAATCTGTCTGGAAAGACCCTTCTTACAAAACAAAGGTATTCCTGACAGATACGGACTGTTAATAGCAGCTGTGATGGGATATGAAATGAGGACTGATTTATGAAGGTTTTTGCTTTTTAGAAATATGGGAATGTGATTTTAAATGCACCAAACTCAGTTTAAAACTAAGTTGTGTTTTTGTTTTGGTTTGGGTTTTTTTTCCTTTTGTTTTGGTTGGGTTTTTTTGTTTTGTTTTGTTTTGTTTTGTTTTGTTTTTTGGTTGTTTTTTTTGTTTGTTTTGTTTTGTTTTGTTTTGTTTTTTGTTTTGTTTTGTTTTGTTTTGTTTTGTTTTGTTTTGTTTTGTTTTTTAGCAATTTTTTCACCATTTTACCTGTGACAAAGTGATAGCTCACCTGTTTTTGAATCTGTGACTGAATATTATGGGGAATGTTGTGTATGTACTGGTGCTTTTTTGGGGTAGATAAACTTTATAAAATTTCTTTCATTCTCTAAGTGCACTTTAAAAATCTGTCCTTACTACTCTGGCTTTAGGAAATTGAAAATCTAATGCTCTTCATGAGAATCTGAAGCATCTGAAGATTTTTATCCTTTTTTCTTTTCATGTTTGGGATGAACACTTGAAAAATGGTTAAACAGCAGCCAGAACAATTTGTTGCAAAATCTTCAAAGCAAATCATATTTTTTAATTATATCAAATTAAGGCTATTAAAAGTTAAGTTCTGAACTGAGAGCATTTTGCAGTGAAAGGTGCTGCAACATCATTATTTCTTCCCAAAATGCATTTACTGTACATTTCTCAAAGCCATCAGGCTTGATTGAAAGCTAATGAAAAAGCTGTCCTGCGTCAGTTTATTCCTTGTATCCATTAAGAATAATTACAGCTGAACAATTTTTGATGCCTGTAACCTTCGCAAGTGTTGCTAATGGCATTATAAATTGCTCCTTGTCCAATGACTACAGTCTGATGCTTAATTCAAAAGCGCTCTGTCAACAGGGCTGATTTGTGTGGTTAATGAGTGCGTTTAAAACAACAGCCTCGGCTCATGCATCCTAATGTTGATAAAAGGATGTGGTTCAATAAAGAGGCTTGTCCGTAATAATTAGTGGCAACAAATGCTCTGGATTAGACCGATCGCAGCATTAATGACTCGGCTTTCAACCTGTTTCAGAAAAAAGTTGGCAGTTCTGAAGTTTCTGGCCTTAGATTTAACTTTTAAGGAGTGGCCCTCTGTAAGCCAGCGGTATGGCTAACAAAACGTAAGTCTTTAATACACACCGTGATAGGAGGGTCACTGAACAGTCTAGGGCCTCCACTCTCTTTTCCTTCAGAGTTTAATGTGGAAAAAAAAATTCAGGTTAATAAGAGATGAGATAAAAAGAGCTGTTATAACCTCTTCCAGGACAGAAGTCATCACAGAGTTTTCTTGGACAAGAAAGTGAACACATTCCACAAAAGTGTTAGCAACTGAAACTCTGGTATTCAGAGACTTCACTGCCAATCAGTGTGAGCAAAATAAGACAAATCAGTGACCTGCAGTGAGCGGTACCTGAAACTGTGCCCCTGGCAAGCTGTTCACAGGAAGGGATTTACTTATGGAGAAAAAATCTAAATCCAAAACTGATATGAAAAATCAGTCCAGGTGAACAATCAACTGAGAGTATCATTGGGCATGGTCCAGTGTTAGCAAACATGAAAATAATAATTCCTTTTTAAACACTGTTAGTTCAGATTATTTCCTTCTCATCGCCATTGCGCAGCAAACTTTGAAACAACTTTTAGATCCAATCTCAGCTGTGGCGGTTTTGTCTAGAAATGACAAATTTCTAATAAACTCTGAAGTGCTGTGAGTATTTTGGGATAGAAATTCTGTGATGAAAAAATGTAGACTCCCAGTCAGGTAAGAGTACTCTGACATCCCAACTACTCCTTTCCCTCTGGAACATAGAGTTCACTGCAAAGGGACTCTTACCCTTTTCTCAGAAGTCATGCGCTTTCAAAGCAGAATTAATTGCTTCCTTTAAAACCAAGTTGTTAAGAGCATCCTTCATACTTTAATTTGGTTTGAGTGGGTATTTACTTTGATTTTCATGATACTTTTAACTGGGAACAGTTACCAGATATTTCGCTTGTTGCTGTTCTAATTTGACGTTGCCCATGGTCAGGCAAGCTCCCATAGGCCATTTGAAGGTCTCCCCTTGAGACCTATGAGAAGTATCAGGTAGGAGAGATGTGGCTGAACAAAGAACGATTTTTTCATTATTCAAGTCAGACAGGTAGACTCCTTTTAATATTGTAAGCTAAAGAGCCACAGTTTTCTAAAAACGTGACGGAAGACGCTGCAGGGAATAGCTGGGATATTGTGCTACAGGAAAGGGTCGAGAAAATCTGGACATAGTGCTGTAGAATAAAAAGTGCTTCACCAAGAGATCCTGGCAGCTAGCCAAGGGAAGCAGGCAGGGGAAGGCAGGTGACGGTGCATGGCAATCTCTGCCAAAACACTCCAGCAGGGATCTGCTGAGCTGGCGCGTGGCACTGGGCAATCAATAATGTTTCAGAGCACCTTTCTCGGCACCTTTTTTCCCCATAGAAAAAAATGTCAACTAACCAAAGGCAAGTTTTAAAATAATATTTTAATGCCTATAAGGTCAGTTTGACATGGTTAACTGGGCATCACAGATAGCAAGTTATTCATTTAGTCCTCTCTTCTCAAAGTTAGCACTTTGGAGTGACATGCCATGGCTAATACCATACAAATTGCTGGAATGGGCAGTTAAACGTCGAGGTCAGAGGTTAAATGAACATGGTTGTTTATGAGGACACAGCCAGAATCCATTTGCATTTTAATATTCTTTCTGTGAGACGAAAAACCATTTTGAGGACAGCTTGTTTGGAAATCCCATTAACAGGTTATTTATGGGACTCATGACTGCATGACCCTTAGCCTTGTTTTGTTAAACATGAACTAGACATGAATCAGATGGGTGGCTAGGCTGCTGCTATTGTTTTCCATAGCATTAAATGTCATTGGATTCAATTATTCTGAATCTGACACTTTCTAAGTTATTACCCTCATAATGCCTAATTTTCCTTTTTTCTTTGTCAACCTTATTATTTCTATCTGCTTTAAAAAGCAGAGACACTCTAAAAAGGCCATTTCCTCTCTTATCACTGATCTAGGTGAGAATGGAGAGCTTATCTACACAGCTCTTAAATAAATAATTGGGAAGACACAGTTTAAAGAAATGAGAAGATTCCAGCTACTATCATGGTGCATTTTAAGGAATACAGAAGTCTAAAAATTTGTCAGGGTAGCTATGAAAAGGTCGGGTGGTAAATGTTTGGAAAGGGACAGCTTTTAACCCTTTTTGTTTGGAAAGGGACAGCTTTTAACCCTTTTTGGCAGGATTACAAAGTGATGAGTGATAAATCAGACTGTGATGATGATGTTGCCATCAATTAAAATGTGAAAAATTTTTCATAATTCCAGATAACAAGTTTCATAAAACAAGTTTAGGTTTTCTGTGTTTCAACACAAATCTTTAACACAACTCTTTAATTGAAAGGAGATAGTGCATAAGTGACAGACTGTAGCAGAAATTAATGATAAAACATTGATGTTTCTCATATGAGAGCTGTGCAGTTGAGAGCAGCCTTACCATTGCTAAAGGACATGGTAAGTCCTAGGAATCAATATGTCCTATCTTACATATTCTTCTCTTGCATTTGATCTCTTACGGATCCACCATTTATGAATTTTATGGTTTTGGCTGAGGTAAAGTTAATTTTCTTCTCAGTAGCTAGTATGTGAGTATATTTTGGATTTGTGCTGAAAACAGTGTTGATAATTCTTTTCCTCCTACTTTCCTTCCCTCTTTTTCCTTCCTTCTTTTTCCAAGTTTAAAATAGATTTCTGTTATGAATTGGAATTCAGTGGAATTCTTTTCAGGGGCTAATTTATTCTTAATAGAAATTGGTGGGTTGGAGGTGGTGTGGTGTTGGTTTTTCTTTTGTGGGCGTGGGGTTTTATTTCTGAAGAAAAAGGAACAATACATCTTTAGAACAAGTTTGTAAGTGTCATGATTTTTCTACTAATTTATACTATATACTCCTCTTTTAAAATGTTAAATTACCTCATTGTATTTCTGAATATCATGTATATTTGGACTGAAATTAAGCTTGCTGTATAGCTGTCAAAATGACCACAATTTGCTCTATGAAATGTTCTGATTGCATGTGTAATTCAAAGCAATCCTGATCTCTGTATAAAGCAGTCCAGACTGCTGTGGGGCAAGGTTTATGTATGCTGATTGGGCCTTCAGTTCAGCTGGCGACGAATACCCCTGCATATTGGAAAAGATGCAGTATGGATTTCCAAACTCCTAAATTCTGAAGAGAGAAAGAAGAGAAGAAAAGCTGTTCCTCTACACTAAAGGTTTCAAGAAAGGCTCAGGTTTTGTTATGCATGTTTTTTCCAAGTTCTGTTGGAAAACTGCCTCGGTGTTACCTCTGAGGTGAATATATTCAAGTATTGTGTTGCAAATATCACTCCTGGTTATAAGTCTTGGTTTGTCCCATTTCTTACTGAAATGTATGATTTCAACAACAAAGATGAATAATGAAAAAACTGTTCATTTAAAGTAGCTCCACCTGAAGCATTTCTAAGAAATTCTTTCTCTTAAGGAACTTTAGATATTTAGTTAGGAACCAGCCAGCTCCTGAGGAATGTTTCTTTAAGTCTTCTGAAACACTGCATAAGTCTGTGACTCCTTTCTTCTATAGATGTCATTTATTAACAAATCTGCTGTATGGCAGAGACATTTAACTATTTCATCTGCTTTATGTAATAATGAAAGCAGATATAGTACAACACTGGCAACTTGTATCCTGTAATTAAAATACTTTTCAATCATGAAAGTTGTTTCAGCAAGACATAGATGAGCATGCACCACAATGGAACAGCTTATGCAAATGTGTACAGATTCTATAATGTGGGGCCCTGCATGTTTTGTTGCAAAGAACATGTAAATTAGGGAAAGTTCCTGCATAACTGCATTTCTTGGTTATATATTATTCTAATGCTCTGAATTCTGCCATTGTAGGCAAAATTTACAGTTTTGTATTTAATAACAGTCACGGTTACTTTGAAAATGAAAAAATACATCACAGTGAGTAATTTAAGAATTTACTCTTTACTTCTGTCTGGATCAGTCCTTTGAGCAGATGACGATTTGCTCAAAATCATACCTAAGTAACACTCTTCCTTGAAAATATTTTTCAAATGCTTTTATCAGCCTTGAGAACAAACCATCAAGTTTGACCTGTAAAGTTTATCTGAGACTGAAATTATTGTCTGACATAAAAAATAAGGGCAAAATAGTTCTCAGTAAGAGTTTCTTGCTCATGGAACTCCTATGTTTATTTCTACAAATGCCTCTGTGGATTGCAATTTGTTTTTCATTAATAAGTCATCCACATAAAGTTCCATTTCTCCAATAGTCATTGAAAATTATCATTAGTAAGAAGGAAAGGTACAGCTTTATCAAATCACAAAAGGGATCCTTGTGGAAACTCTTTGTATAGTTCTAGTTGTTGAGTCTTCATAATTAAGGGACTGGCTTGCAGCTGAGGTTGAACTGGTTCATGAGTGCTATTGCTCCAGAAGAGTACAGCAGCCCAGAAGCAATTCTGCATATGAATATAGCCTCTGCAAACAGTATGGAATAAGTATACATATTCTCTTCAGGCTTTTTTTTGTTATTGAACAATAGGATTTGCCGGGTTTTCACACTAATTATGCTTAAGACTTTCTTCAGTTAGAACTTCCAAAGATAAGGCGGTTGTGGTTTCAACCAGTGCTGTGCCTCATGAACAGATTAAATTACATTAAAGTAACATTAAAGAGAACAAGAACAAAGGCTAACTGGACACTGCCTGGAGCAGCCTGCTTGTGGTGGTGTTTCTGTTTGCATTTATACGTGTTTAATGTTTTCTTGAGATGGTTTGTTCTGTATTCCCCCATATTTTACCCCAAATGGTTTTCTCCTATAATGTTCACACTCCTGTAATCCCTATATAGACCATTCTCCTCCCCTGATGTCCTGTCCATCACCCACATCCCTCCTACCTTTCCAGTATTTTCCCTATCCATCACCCAAACCCAGCCCTGCAGCCTTGTCAATCCCTCTCAAACCCTTCCCTTATCCCTAGAAAGTTCTGTGTTCTTCGATGATTCATTGGATCTGAGAAATGTCATTTATGTTCTTGTAGTTTTATTGGTATGTGCAAATGTAATCCCTCCTATGTACACTCCCTTTGTGTTCTCTTATTCATTGACTCTCGTCCCTGCCTATTTTAACCACCCCCTTTTAAAAGTTGGTGTTTCCCATTGAAATAAATACAGGCAGCACTGCAAGCCCTTTAAAAGCCTTTATTAAAAGTGATCAGCTTGGGTTGGGTGCCCGGCNTGTCTGTGGTTCAGTTGGCCGGACGAGGTTCTGAGACATAAAGGCTCTCTTGGATTACCCGACCCGCTGACCCCTCTCTCTGCTCTTTACCCTCAAGCACGCACCTGATCTCTGCAAGGGGCTTTAGGGCTCCTTAGCCCTTGCTTGGCTCCCGGTTCCGGAGCTAAGGCGGCCCCATCCTGCGGCCGTTCCGAGCCAGAGCTAGCCGGGGCAAGCCAAGGGGGAGGGCTTGGGACATCCACACCTGCTCTAGGTCCCCCTGCCTTGACTGTGTTTGGTGCCTGTGCTCAGGGATCTCAAGACCTGCCTGGGCATCCAAACAAGACAGACAAAATTTTTCCTAAACATTTGTATCACTCTAAGAAATTCTTCCTGTGCACAGATGCCTGAATGATATATTTTGTCACCTCATTTGTGCAAAAGGCACCCTTAGAGATTGCAGCTGCCAAAAAAATGTGTATTATTCAAGATAGCAGTGCTAGAATAATTGGTGCAAATTGAGATCATAAACCCTTCACAGACCCCAAACTTCTTACTCTGAGTACCTGTGCATTCACATGCTGATCTGCTGCAGTTATGGTTCTATTCCAGAGAGAACTTCTTCACCTGTTACTCAAAGAACCACCTAAGAAATCATTTCAAAGGGTATTCACAGCTTTGCTCCTCATTTTCTTATTTGTTAATGTTCTGGTTTTTACACCTTTTAGGCACTGCATGAAAACCAAGCCAAAGGGAACTAGGGAGAAATACAATGCTTCGAAATGAAGCGTTTAAGCCTCTGAGTTCCCACGCATTCTTTTAGATAATTTGGACATTTGATAGAACACAGCTCTGAAGTATTAATGTGAATGTTTTTCCTAATGTTCAGAAATCAAAAATGACCATAAATACATGCATTGACTCTAAATCATAATGATCAAAATCATAATTATGATAATAATAATTTCCTCAGCATTGAAAATGGTTTTGATATG
Organism: Dryoscopus gambensis; assembly: GCA_013389985.1. Lineage (NCBI taxonomy): Eukaryota > Metazoa > Chordata > Aves > Passeriformes > Malaconotidae > Dryoscopus > Dryoscopus gambensis. The sequence continues at coordinate 86,953 of WEIT01005661.1, forward strand.
TTGGTATGAAAGAAGTGTTTGTTTTACTTCATTAAGCCTCCTTAAGATATTTTTATTAGCTTTTGAATTTGGTTGATCTGATATAACAAATTAAGAGTTTGATCAACCACCTGAACAGGACCATTTTTTTCCCCAGAGTGAGCTTTTTCATTACTTTTTGGAAATTTTGCACTTCTCCCTCAAGCTTCCAAAATTTCACAGAAAATTATTCCCAGTTTGCTCAGCTTCAGCCATATGGTGGGAGCTTCTGGTAAAATACATGAGCTTAATACCAGTAAATAAATTCTGACATTTTATTTTTACTCCTGAATAAAAAAATATTCATTATATTGGTGAAAATAAGCAATCACATTCTATTTAACAGTGAAAAAGAATTGTACATACCCCTGCAGGAGCTGAGGAATCTATTTTCATTATAACAAACATTGATTTTGCATTAAAAACTCTCATTATTCGAGATAATGACTGTTGGGTTTCTTAGTTATTCTTCTGCTTCTGCTAAATCATTAAAACCATAACAGTAAAAGAGAAAACAGGAATGAAAAATACCCCAAACTGTATTGAAATCTATTACCATTTTGCCTATAATTAAAACTGCAATCATCTTTAAGGCGGATACATACTACCAGAAAATTATCTTACATATTTTGACCTCGTTTGAATAACATCTGTATTTTTGCCTACAGAAACATCGCTGAACCCAAATGTATTGATTTTTGAATTAACATTAGTAGAATTAATACGTGGACTCCTGGGGACCTCATTCATCAGCAGGTTCCTCCCGCGTCTCGGCGGCGAATGCCGTCCCTGCTGGCTCAGCGAAGCTCACACTGCGCCTTACAGCTGGAAGATGTGAGACAAATCTCTGCCTCACGTGCACGCGTAAAGATTTGTATTTCACACGCTCTCGCTCTCAAATAATCCTGATTATGGAACTGGTGAGGAGGGAGTCGTGTTTGGTTTGCTTTCTGCGGACAGAGCACTACTCGGAATAATTTCGAGGTGTTTTGTTTCTAATGGGCCTGAAGGGAAGTCGGTCCCCTTGTGCTCCCTTCTTCCCCCCCACTCCTCAGGCTGGGGCTGCGTGGGCATTAATGTATTCTGTGTAATGTCAGGGGCCCACTGAATGCACCTTCCCACCACCAGCACAATGAATTATTGACGCGAGGGATATTCCCCGGTGTATACTTTTCCAAGGTTATACTCTCTGATATTGGATATTTATTCGGCATAAGGTAGGGATAAGAACCTCATTGCCACATTATGTCTGACACAATCAAGTTTTGGGGAATTTCAACAACATTAGAAGATTTGTATAATATATTCTTTTAAAGACAGAGGCACAGCTTTACACAAAGCATAATCCCTGCTGCATATCATTTCCACCCTAATGCAAGAAGAGGAAGCGAGACCATAATGCTGTCTGCATCATTTCCCCTTTGTGTTCAGTTGCAAGGACTATTCACCTAATATTCAAAATCCATGTATTCATTAAACGGAAGAGAATGATGAAAAAAACTAAAAAAAAACAAAAACAAAAACAAAAACCTAAAAAAACTTAAAAAAAAAAAAAGAAAAAAGAAAATAATGAAACAGGTTTCCATGAAAGTGGCATAAAATTGAGTCATTGTTTCTAGATATTTGAGAAAGTATTTGGAAATCATTAAATCACTGATATCCACCACCTCTTCCAGCACTCGGACACTGCAATTTCAGTGGTTTTGATGCTCACATGATTCCTAACTTCCTTGAATCAAATGTTGTTTATATTTCTGGTGTATGTAATGAGAGGATCTCTTGAACAGTTCACTCACTGTCACCCAGGCTCTACTTGTCAGACCCTTTGTTAGCCAAAGCCTCCAGGGTTTGTGTCCTGGGCACTGGACCTATTGTGCTCCTCACACTGCAGTCTCAGACAATAGGGAGAAAAATAAATCTTCTGTGACAAGTTTACTTAAAGGGATACTATCACATTAAATAAACATAGAAATATACCCACAAGTAATGTTATTCCTGTGGAAGTTTTGGAAAAAATATTTTTTCTTTGTACCAGCAGTTAACATCCTCATCTGTTTGCAACGAGGTAATTGTGAAAATTATATAATTTTTCACACTTTAGGCTGTTCTTTATATAGCACTTTCCAAAAACTAGGAAAAAAATCAGCTCTTCTACCATTTCTTTTTAGTCAACATTCAGGGTCTGAATATTGTGTCCTGCCCCAGTGGGAGACAAGGATGCAAATATTTTAAGGGAGTATTTGAGGTTAAAAAAACTAGTTCTATTTCTAGTGAATTGTTTATGGAAATAGGACCCCAAAAAGCATATTTGCTAATGATGGGTGTCATTAGAGAACATAAACAAAATTAAATGTTTTTAGGAGATTAACCTAGCCTTTTCCAGGAGAAATTATCTTCAGATATGAGGGCTTCAAATCTCCCTTTCTTCATCACCTTTTTATTTTATACAACTTTATAAATTCACTTAATTTAGTGAATTTTAGCAGGATAGTAGAACTAGAGTGGTTTACAGTCATCCTTACATCTTTTTAAATCAGGCTGTTTGTAAGTAATACTTGTAATTTGTTTATGAAATTCTTTAGTAAGGTAGAGACCAAGATTTCATAATGAAGAAAAGAACAAAGAATGTATTGAGTATACAAACACAATGATTGATAGAGAAAATACTGCTTAATTTGTTAAATGACTGTTTAAACTCTGCTAGTAAATGAGGTTTCGGTAATATTTCATAGCTATACACAGATGCACAGTCCCTTGTTGGCACAGATACATGCCTTAATTTCATGGACACTTTTTAATCAGCGCAGGAATGCCAGGGACATCTTCTGGAGTAGAAAGAAGCTGTGACAGTAGATCTGCCAGGTCTTGGATTGCAAAGTGAATCTGTGGGATGGTCACCATCCCTGTCCCCATGGGCTGTAACATGTTCTGGGCAGGCAGCAGCTTTTCTGAGTCTCAGCAGCTTTTTGGGGGATTTCTCTGTTGCTGTGACTGTGCTTTCAGCTTTTCTGTGAATCTGTCTCTATATTAATTAATTACATTGCGGGTTTTGTTTGGGGCTGGGATTCTTTGTTGTTTTGTTTTGCAATACTGTTTTATTTTGTTGCAAAGCAATGCTCAGCACTAGGGAAAGGGCTCAGGAGCTAATTGGGTGTTAATGAATGGAGAAGAATAAATAGGGGGAAAAATGTTCTCTATCTGGAGACCACTTTCTCTAGTGATTCATGTCTTTTTCTGTAGGTTTTGCCTGGGGTATATTCTAGGATATCATAGAGCTGTTAAATAATATTTAAATTAACATACACATAGCCTGCTTGCAATTTGTGTTCCATTGTGCTGGATATTTTACCAAAGTAAATGTGTCTGACTCCCATCAGCTGAGGAATGTACAACTTAAAAGTACCTGGAAAACCAATTTGTACCTCTGAAAAAATGGTGAGACTGAGGTCGTCATACAATTCTGCAGGAGCTCTTTAGGAAGCTTTATTAGGGTGTTTTTTTAATATTGTTTTTTTTATTGCTCTTTTGTACAGAAGGGATCAATGCTTTAAACTTTGTTGAGGATTTCTGGAGACATTTCTTGACTCTGAAGATTTTCCATGGCATATAAAGATTTTTGATATAACATCAAAGAGATTTTTTAGAAAGGTGTGGAGATGATGCAGGTCTAAGCACTGGGACATCCCCCCCTTACCCCTACTGTCATACCTGAAGGACATTCATCATCTACATTCTGTTTTCCATCCTCAGAACTCATGCTAGTAGACTCTGAATAGAATCAGAAGGCAAGTAAGAGCTGCATTCAGACACAAGTATTTTTTTTTTTAATTTACTGAATTTTCTACTCTTCTGATGACTGAGGAAATTCCTGTTTGTCAACTGCACGTTCATCACTGCGCAGTTTTTCAGCAGAAGACATAATAATTGCTTACAATGTAACTTACAAATGCTATTAAAAATTCCCACTAAAGATTCTTTATTAAATATTTTTTCCCCCAACTCACTCTTCAGACAGTTCCCTTGTCCTGGGAATGTTATCTGTTCAAGATATACCACTAGCCAGACAACCATTTTACTCTCATTCTCCTTGCAGTAATAATAAATCTTATGATTTTAGCAAAGGTCCTCTGAGCTCTGAAGGAAGCAAAAGGACTGTGCCACTGCCTTAAGTCTCATCCTCACAGCAAAATTCCTTGCCAAACAAAAGTCATTCAAACTTTGCATTTGGGAGCAGTGCTTACTTCTCAAACTCAAACATCTATAGTTAGCAGGAATAAGTATTTTAAAAAGCCTTGGAGAATAGCAGCACTATTCACATAGTGCTTGACTTTCTCATTTCAACAAGTAATATTTATGAACCCTCTCTGAGAGGAACCTGAGCTCTGCACCACCGTGCAGTGTTCTGGGCCCTGCTGGACTCAATGCACTGCGCTGATAATTAGGAATGAGGATATTCTCTGTTCTTACCATAACATTTTCACCTGGACATCTCCAAACACTTTCCAGGCCCAGGAAACTCTTCACTTCTCAAAGAAAAAAAAAAAAATGCCCCAAGAATTACCAGAACAATTCCGTACGCTGCAGTTGTACAAATCCATGTGAAAAAGAAACAGAAGCTTGAGGCTCCAGGAAACACCTGGCCAAACCCGTTCAAGGAGTCAGTGACTGCTGCTGAGTGCAGTCCTGTTCCACAGCTGAGAGTAAGTGGGAAATTAATAGCCACTTTTCAAGCTCTCAGTATTCAGCAGCTGATATTTTTCGGGCACTAGGGAGAAGGTGCTCTTTTGTTGAAGAGAAAACACGGGGCACAAAAAGGGGTGCCCCTTTTTTCCTGAGTTTGCAGGGGGCCAGACCCTTCTCTGTGGAGTGCGTGTTGCAGGATGAGTCCTGCCAGCAAGTATCTGCTCTCCCTCCTGTTGCCCTGGTTTTCAGCCTTTCTGATTGTTTGCATATTTTGGAGTCAGAGTTTCACGATTCTCACAGTTCATCTAAATAACACCTGTTGTTATTGTAACTGCTTGCTTGTGTTGTGAAGCTATTATTGTANAATCAACTGTAGCAATAAGAAATCTATAAATACTGTAAAGTAGCAATAAAGACACTTCTGCTTTTTTCTCTTCTGACATTTCTCCTGTCTTCGTGTCCTTATTGTGTCCACTAGTGACACCCTCCACACGCTCAGCTGCTGTGACCACCTCCTCTTCCTTCTTGCCTTTCTTTTGTGCGTGGAAATGTTTCCCTCACAGCTGCAATTTGGCTCTCAGACTGATCACAAAAATCCAGGGTTTGAATCGCCATGAAGCCTGTTTTTGTCTTTGGGGGTGAGGGTGGAGAGCAATGGGAGAAGAAACTGTATCAAATAATTTGGATGTGTTGGGGGGGGGTTGGGGGTTTTTTTGCCGTTTGTAACTGATCTCTTGTTTCTGGAGAGCATCATGTTTGTCCTCCATGTAGTTTGGAGGAATTAGGCTGAGCTCCAATTTACACTTGTTTAACTACAGATGCATCCCCACTGCTATTTGTTTATCTCACATTTATTACACTCTTCAAAATTCAAGTTAAGTACTCAGGGGCTTTTTCTAGTAACACTAATGGAGGAGAATAGATGCATTATATGTGAATAATGTATTATGATGATACAATTTGGGTCTCTTAGCTCTAACCAAGACCAGTCCTGCTTTACATTATTTATAATTTACACACACCTTCCTGAACATTTTTATGTAAATATTTAATATAGAAAGTGAGTTAACTCTTTCATTTGGGAGGTTCCCAGTAAAAAACAGCAGAGAATGTAAGAGGGTTTCCAAACATCTCTACCTGAAGTAGACAAGTGGCCAGTCTTGCTTATTTTCAGAAATTAAGAGAGAAATGTGAGAAATTACAGAGGAAAAAAAATGTATGCTGGCTTAGCACCAAATCCTTTTTGCCTTTCTTCTTCCCAATCACTCTTTTTAAATTGAATGAATGTTGCAGCACAGTGGTTTTGTTTTTACTGTTTTCTGACACGTTTTGTCTTTTGGTATTTTGCTCACTTTGTACCAATATATCCATTTTGAGAGAGGTAGCAGGGCTGCTCTCCAGACAAATCAGCGGACTCCCTTTCTTGCAGCCTCCTGAATGTCTAAATTAGACATTAGACCAACAAAAACAATTAGTCATTTCTCGGAAATCTTGATTGTTTCTGTCTTGTTGTCTCTGACTCCAAGAATATACAGAATGACAATAATACACCACCACCACATGGCAAGATTTACAACTTTCAGCCTCTTAAATAACAGTTGGTGGACTTGTATTTTCCCTAAATGCAAGAGCTGGACTTACCCTCCACACTGGAAGAGGAGCTGCAATTTTCCTTGTAAAAGTGCCTCAACAGACAAGCTGTCCAAAGCTACTGACTGCCCAGTTTCCTTTGTCTCAACCTTGCTATTGTGAAATACTGTCATATATTTAACACATAAATTGTTGCTACTTTTGAGCTTGGAGCTCGAAGTAGAAATGGAATTAGAAGCACAGTTTTGCAGCAGACCTTCATCATCACTGGTTACCCAAGCTTTCCCAGATATGCTCCATTCCCCTTCCCATAGCCCTAGAAAATGTTGAACTCTAAGCAGGTAAGGATATAGCAAGAATATGAGCAATCCCTGGCATGCCTCAGTATCCTTCTCCGGGGAAAAAACTTTAAGGGACGACCTCTTCTAGTAGATTTAAGGCAGGTAATTTATTTATGTAAATCTGATCACTTTTGTTTGAGCATAACCATGTACATTTTCAGGTGTGTGCAAACACGTGACAAAAAGTATTTTCAAACTATAGGTCTGTATGGTCTCTTTCCTTGCACACTCTGTTTCAGCATGAGAGCATGAGATGTTGACTTTCCCTAATTGCTGCTTTTATGGTGTGGGGAAGGAAAAAAAAGACTGAGGTTAAAAAAAAAAAAAGAAAAAAGGAAGATTAGAAGAGTAGCTTCAGGTCTTCTGAAAAATATCATTCTATAATTTGAGTCCATGTGCCTACAAATTCCCAGCAGGCTCTGAGCCAAAGAAATACACAGATGAAATAAACATACAAAGAGACAGCTGCTTTTTGAAATCTAAGAATTGAGTTATATACCTTTTTGACAGCTTCCTGAATCACAGCCCATATCCAAGATGAGTAAATAGGTATCTGGCCCTTTAACTAGGTTCCATTACATATAATTAAAGACTCACAGAATTAAATGGCCTACATGGAAAGTGGCTTTCAGTGGGCTAAATGCCTGAAGCAATCTCCTTGCCTGAGCATAGAAGTGACACTGGCTTGCGGATCAATATCATCTCTGTTATTAATATCAAAAGCGCATTACTTTGTTTTTGCCTGGCCGTGCTCCAAGTCTTGAGCCCAGCTCGCATCCAGCCATTTGCCTGGACCATAATTTACTTTAGTGAGTTTTTAAGGTATTGTTTTGTCAGGGCCAATCACCATGGAGTTATAAATGATTCTGAGGACTTGCACTCTCTGTTAGTGGCATATGCGGTGGAATTAATTTTTAAAAGTTTCATGTCAATTACTTCCGTCCTTGAGTTATGCAAGAGGACAAAAGAGCAGAGATTTAAAGACATGAGCGATATCAAACAGATGAGGTAACGACAAACAGAAACAGCAGCTTGGGACCAAATAGACATTACACTATCTTTAATTGATACATTGAATTAAACAATGCTAAAGTTAGATAAATACTGACCACTTAGCAAAAGAACCATTGATTTTTATGATGTACAACATTTACATCATATACGGCTCTAGTCTACAGATTCAGGCTGCAAGACTGTCAGATTTGGCACAAATATTCTGCAGGACAACTTGTGCTGCTGCTTAGTCTCTTTCTAGAATTATTGAGGTAAATGTTAGCAATTTCCCCTGGCTTTTGTCTCCAAAGATTGTTTAATTTTGGAGAGCTAAATTCTGCCAAGTCTTTCTTCTCTGGTATCAGCCGCATTGGCGAGCAGGTCCCATGTTTGGCACAGGTAGGCAGAGCTTTGCAGTGAATTATTTGCGTACGGACTGATGGCACAGCTGGGGGCAGTGGCCGTATCTATCCTTCAAACATGTGCCTCGTCCTTTTGTGGGGAATGAAAGACAGGCAGATGCTGAGTTTGTGTCAAGTGACAGAAGTGTTTTCTGCATTGCAGGGGGCTCTGCAATGGCAACTGCATCCGTTACAGAATAAATCACCCCGTGCTGTAAACTGGAAAGCAGTGACACTGTTGGGCATCCTCACAAGGGGTGACCTTTGCAAACACTCCCTGTAGCTGCTTTTTTGAAGCTGACATGTTAATGCTCACTCTATTAATATTTCCTTAATTACTTAAATGTGCTATATCTTAATTATATGATATCTACCTACTCTGGAAATAAACTAAGGCAACAAAATAATTTGCTTACAGAGCAAGAATTTACATCTCTATGTCTGTTACAGCTGCAGAGCAAAGACGTATTTTCTAAAAATAGCTATTTTGTAGTTCTTTCACATGAGATGTGCCCCTGATTGTGAAACTTATGCAAAATGCTAATCACTGGCATTTAGTTTCTCACAGAAAGGGAAAGTGTGAGGTCTCTTCCTGGCAAAGCAAAGATTTCATTAAGGCAAAATCTATATGCTTACTAATGCCAGCTTTGGTTACATGTAGCGTCCTGTGTCTGCTAGAACTGCCAAAACACCAGTTAATAGGTTATTATTTCAATTAGTCCATGATTACCACTGCTAATCTCTAATTCCTCATTGTTGTGGCTCCCTTTGACTTCAGTTATTAAGAAGCATTTGGATTTTATTACAATTGACAGGAACTCCAGTCTTCTCCATAGATAAAACATTGCCTGTCGCAAAAGAAATTCAGAAGTAATGAAAAGAGTTTTTAAAGTTTTGGGTTGGGGTTTGGTAGGGATTTTTAAAATTACATCATAAACACAATATAGAATTCAATCAAGCTGGAGAATTATAAGGTTTAAGGAGGAGATGCTGGGTTTCCTAGGGAAAAAACAAAATGTCTTTAATTAGTTTTCAGTTATAAACAAGTCTAGCTTGGTAAAATGAAAAAAACCTAACTAACACAAGATAAAGGAATTATTGATGACAGCAGGATAGGCAGATAGGTAAAGCATCTCTGTACTCTATTGCACAGCTCTTAGCACGGAGATCTGTTCACTGTAAGAGTCTGATCTTGGAAAGTTCAGGGTTCAGTTCTGATGAGCACACTGCAGTGGTCAGAGCCTAAATTGTTACCAAGCTGCAGACTGTATGGAGAGCAGCTGTAGGGATCTGGATGGTGATCAGGATGTTTTATGTCCAATCTCATGGCTCAATTTGCAAATGGGAATAAACCTTCAAAAGCAATAAATAATAAGAAAAATATTTTGCAAACAGGTATTTGCCCATTTTCTATGTCCAGTGTTTACACTGACTCAATTTTGGTTGCTGTTGTCTTTCTTTAACACAGTGTTGGTACCTTTGATTGCTGTTTAATTGAAACTCTCCAGGTCTCCGTCCAAGCTTGTGGAAGGGTCAGGGTGAATTTGCCTCCCAGTGAGGAAGAAACTGACCTGCATGTGGAGTCAACAGCTTGGACTGTAAGAGCTCAGCTTTTGATGTGTGCATCTCTAAATGTGGACAGATGCTCTTGTTGCCTGATGTTCTGCAGGGTTGCCAATTCCCATCAGGCAGTAGGTGCAAGTAAACAGTGACAGTATTACCTTTAACCTGATGACATAGCAGACTTTGAGCTGCAGATGCTGGGGGGCACCTTATTAATATATGAGTATCTGAAGGGAGGATGTGAAGATAATGCAAGGTCTTCTTGTGATGCCTGATGACAGGACAAGAGAGAGGGATATTCTGTTTTTAGAGCAAGTGTTGGAGCTCAGTGTATGTTCACAGCCTTGTTAGAAGGAACATGACCTGCTCGACATTTTAACAGGAAGGCAGTGAACAATAAGGAGAGTCTGTTTCCCTCCATCCTTCCCAGCACGCAGATGCCCCTACTTGCAAACGTGGCAATTTAAAAACATGTAAAATTCATAAATGAGGCAGCAGCTGTGTACAGCTTCAGCAAAATGCTAAATTGCTGCATCACTGTAGACTCTAAATGGCAATAAACCTTCCACCTCTCATAAATCAAGCAGACTTAAAAAAAAAAAGGTATCTACAACTGCAACTTTTTATGGATGTTTGGTAACTTTAATCATTTTGCAAAATGCAATTCCTGCTCATAAATTCCCTCCCAGGTACCTATTTAGGGAGAGCTAAAGCTGTGCCGTGAGTTGATAGGTAAGTTTTAATACGAAAATGCCAAAAACTCTGTTAGATTTATCCTGAGGCAGTGGCTGCCCAGTAATTACAAGAGGGCAGACATAACAGAGGTTTTGAGTACCAGGAAAGTGACTTAAAGGGTGTGTCAGAGGTTCAGTAGATGAACTTGGAAATACTCCCTAGCTGAATTTAAAAAGTGATCTTTGAACCCACCTACATTTTAAAAATTAGTTCAGTGGAAGTCAAGCCTGTCAGGATAGCTGTGACCTTCCCACATAAACTCTGGGAACAAATACCTTATAACTATTCAAGAGAAGTAACAGAATCCTCCTTTCTTGTTTTTGTTTTTATTACAAAAAATGACATTCCTGTATCGATATAGCTGTCATTTTTTACCCTAGCACTTGTCATTCAGGGATCTCAAAACACTTCCAAAATTAATCTTTGTCAGTTTCTAGTTTAAAGATTCCTGTTATATGGTGGGTTGTTTGAAACAGGCAGTACATTGCCCAACAGCGTAGCAAAATCAGGAATGAAATCTGGATGATCTATCTCTCTTTGTGCAAACCATAGACTAACTCTGTTCATACCAAGTAGGGAAGATGTACACACTTACCACTCATATTGGGAAAGAGAACAAAGATTAGGAAGTCCAAAACCTGATATTTGTTGTGCTGTTCCTTTATTAAGCTGTCCTTTAGCAGTGGACTAATTTGGAACAAATAATAATGACAGAAATGTATGAACAAGAATGACAGATGAGGGAAAATTTGCCTCCATTCTTGAACAAGAGCTACTGTCCCTAGTTAGTGTTCATGTGAAGTGGTGCCAAGGTGCCCAGCTGTCAGGATGAACCCGGGTACACCTGTGTGCTGGTTTGAAAGCAAAACCAGTGAGAGACTCCAAGTCAGAAATAGAATTTAATAGGAAAGAACAAATAAAAGCAATAGTATCAAAAAAAAAAAAGACCACTGACAGAATCAGAATACAGCCTGACACCCTGCTCGTTAGGGTGGTGGCAGCAGTCCAGATGAAGCGGTCTTGTTGGAAGCAGTGATCCCACAGAAAGGTCTGGTAGCTCTTGTCCTCTGGAAGTCCAGCGGGTAAGGGCTCCTCTGATGTTCGAAATGTCAGCTTATATCCAGGATGGAATGCTTGGTTCCTCCCTCTGGGCGGGGCATCTCACAATGGGATGATGTAATTTTATCAGCCATGCGGTGATGGCCCATTGACAGAAGATGTCCCCCTGGAGGGAGGATGGGTCATGGCAGAGATGAAGAACTCTGCCCCACCTGGTGTCAACAGCTGGCCCATTAACAGGAGATAGCCCCATGAGTTTATGAGGGGTGAGTCATGAAGGAGGTGGGGAACACTGTCCCACCGGTTTTAACAACTTATGAAGATGGTAAATAGAATACAAACTTTTGGGTACATCTTACAACCTAGGACAACCTGACTAGAGACAGCTGTTCTGCATGAGCTCCTCTTCCCGCTTGGTCTGTGTGGGCTTTTCTGTTGGTTTGTTTGCAGGATGATGAGGAAAAAAAGAGCCAGTTTCTGAAGGGTGCTTTGGAAGATGTTTGCGAATGTTGCAAACTTGCAAATGAACTGCAATAATAGCACTTTGTGTTCTGTACAGCTCATAGCACTTGGGATCTTATTGTGGAAAGAATGTGAGGGAGAAGCAATTCCAAAGCTTCCTGGTAAGATCTGCTGTGAAAAGCTTAGCAGAAGTCCTTTGTTTTGAAAATGCCCAACAGATAAAATATGTCAAATCCCATTTTAGCTATTTTTGACACCAGGCAGCCATACCTGCCTTATAGAAGGTGTTTAAATGTCTTATTAAAGCACTGTACTGCGAAGAGGTGAATAAAGTCCCACCTGTAATGAGGTAAGAATTTCAGAAGTTTTGGCCCCAAGTCATCATGTGCAGGACTAGGGCATGAACACAGCACCATCAAATGCCAAGAACTAGAGCAGTGTTTCTGAAAGGCACTGGACCACTCATTTGGGGTGGCATTTGTGATTAATTTTCTTGTTGGAAACCTGACTACACTTATTACTGCTCCTCCTCTGCAACTGTATTATGAAGAAATTATATTTTTCAGTGCATGAAATGGTTTCTTTGAGTTTGGTGTTCTGTTTCTTTGGTTTTATTTATAAAAATCGAGTATTCAATGGTTTCATAGGGTGGCCTGGCTAACTATGGCTCCTTGCTCTAACTGCTAAGTCTGTCTTGAGTACTTCAGTAAAGAAATTTAATATGCACTGAAAGGCAGCAGACCATTCATTTAATGAGTTAAAGCTTGACTAGCCGATATTACAGATGAGAAATTCATATGAACTACTAATGCTATTGCAACATTGGCTTTTCATATTTATAAAATCTTACTTTCTGTATTTCATATTAAAAAAAAATAATTATGAGCTCATTGTGGTTTTTTCAAAGCAATTAAGAATTTTTTTTGTATTTTATTTTCATGGTAGGGGGTTAATAGGACCACTGAATCCAGTTCATTATCAATATTGCACCTGAACCCATGGAGGGGAGTCTCTTTACTAAAGCTGCATGTACAGGGTAGATCTTGCTCCAGCATCACTTCTATATTTAGACTCAGAGGTTTTTGTTTAGTCTTATCACTGTGGGTATGGGTCATGTAAATATCAAGTTCCATGTGCATATGGGTAGGACAGCATATGCTCAATACTGGCTTTCTGCTCAGATCCAGAGGCAAAGCTCATATCTGAACACTTACAGAAGAGGAAACCACAGTTCCTGAAGTCACCTGAGGGAGACTGTGTTTGCAGTTACATACAGGATCATTTGGCTCAGGAGCAATTCTAACTTCATGTGACAATTTGAGACGATGTTTCCAATGCTGAGGAAGAAAAAACACTTTCCTGGATAAAAAAAAAAGAAAGAATAGGAAAAAAAATATAAATGCATATCAGCATGAATCAAATGAAATGAATGATTCCAGTATTTTTTTTAAAGCTTGCTCCTATGAATAAACCATTTCTGAAATTGTAGTTTATCAAGTAAGAATATTGTTGTTATATATTAACAAACTGTCTGGTGGCCATTCTCATGTCTTATTACTTCATGCACTCGGGTAGTGTTTTTAGGTTCAAGTTAACCTTTCTGAAATATATCATGGTTCAGTAATGTTTCTTCAACTGTCTGATAAAAAGCCTTGCCCCCAACAACATATGAATATTTAAATTACAGTTAATTATTTATAGTATATTTTTATTAACACTGATTTACAGCATGGTCAAGAAGCAGCTAAAGCTCATTATGTTCCAAGGTTGAACATGCATCTCGAACAACATTACTGTGGCTGAAGGGAGAGAATGTCTGTGTTTTTATCCTGTGCTGATATCTGTAAGAGCGAATCCAGAAGATCACTGAAAGGAGGCACTTGTTGACTCAAACATTTTAGAGAGAGGTTCTAGTATCTGGGTGGAAGTTAAATGAAAAGTTACTGTTTCTAACAGAAATATTTGAAATGTAACATCTCAGTATGTAGCTGGGGACAATTAAAAAAAAATTAAAATCTCTCTCGCACCACTGAAGTCCCAAGTGATGACCCTTACAATGACTCTTTCTTACCCGACTCTTACAAAGCCTCAAGTTTAATGAAAAACTAATTTATCCTGTTTTCATTTTATCTTTTTGTGCACACTGTGAAAAAGCATTTCTCCCTCCTTGATAATCAGATATGTTCTATATTTGCCCCTTTTTGGTGAGCTTTATAACCCCTCCCTGACCAACCTAAGAGCACAATTCAACATTTTCCATCGTTTAGGTTTTCAGCAGTTGTCTTTTCAGCTTCTTGTTGTTTTACTGTTGATTGTCTTTGAATTCCCTTTAGGTTGTTGTCAGTTCTGTAGTGAATATTGATGATACCCATCTATCCAGGTATTTATGTGGGCTTCATATTGCTAAGGCAGCATATCCACATAACCTAACATGGTATTCCCTACGAGCTAATAGGAAACCCCTACAGGACCAGATTCAAATCTCTCTGGTTGGTAGCACAAGCTGGTGCCTCTGCATTTGATGACAAGATTTCATTAGCCTTTTTTGTAGCTGTATCTTCATGCAAAACCATATCTAATCTTCATTTTGCTGTCTCTGCTAGATGACTTCCAGCACTGCAGCTTCTTTGGATCTCCTCTCTCTCGCTGAGTGTCTGTATTGTGGATTATTTTCCCTGGAGGTATTAGTGTATATTTTTCCATATATGAAGATAATATATGGAAGAAGTAGGGATGAAAAGAAAAACCATTACTTGAGAGCAGAAATAGAAAGAGATGCAAAGAAAAGACTGACAGGAAGATAACCAAAAAAAAATCAAGGAAGAAGAATATGGAAAAATGAAAAAGGAGTTAAATAATCAGAATAAATTAATTAATCAAAGTGCAGATCATGTGGACTAGAATAGCAAAGCAGCAATGCAGAGAGCTAAAAGGAGACAGATATAAGGATAATGAAGGATAAGCTGAAATGTAATATATATTTTCAAAATAGTGCATTGACTTTCTAGACCTGACTTTTAGCATACTCTGGGAACCATAAAGCTTGTGGCAAGGGCTTAAAAGAAACCTCAGATTTTTCCCCTAACAAAAGCAGTGATTTTTACTGAGGTCATGATTTTGTTTGCAATTCTCTGATTTTCACAGTGACTCATGGTTTTTATGCCATATCACAGATATGAAAATGCGATTTAGAAAGGGTAAGTGAATTGTCAAAGATTATAGAAGTAATTGCAAAGAAATATGCATTTTTAAGTCTCAGGATGAATCCACATGTCCCTAAGTTTCTCCAGTGCTGTCGTTAGAAAGAAGGAATCCTTGTCAATTCTCACATCTTCTCTCCATATTATGGGTGCTCTTGTACCATAGAGGTTAATTATGATTTCTTGACCTTTTTTCACCATCTTGTCTTAAATATATGATCATATAATGCCCATGTGATCCAGTTAAAGTCATTGCCTGAATTATGGATAGTTGCTAGAAGTGTTTGATTTGCTTCTCTTCTCCTGGTGTGACCTTCTGAGCTGTCAGTGTGCACATTCTGCAGAGATGGGGGTGGGTCAGGGACCACCATTTGGGAACTGCAGGTGAGGGGCAGAGAAGCCTGGAGCAAGCCCTTGCTGGTTCCTAGGAAAGACTGTCAGGGAGGGGAATAACACTGTCAGCAAATGAAGGTGGCAGGGGGAGTGAGGGGGAGGACTTAGTTCGGTATCTGAGTTGCTCTCAAAGAGCTGATGTACCAGATATTGCTGCTCATGGCATTCGCACTATTGCCAGGGGCTTAATAGGATTTGCATAGTGCATATGGGTATTCCTACGGGAGAATGGCAGAGATCATTAAATGAAAACAAATAATAAATAAGCTCCTTACAGCCCCCACAGGTACACGAATATGACTGTTCGTGGGGCACGCAGGCGAAGATGGATGGCTCCGTGTGCGTAGGGGAGGAATCCATAAGGCAGAGAGGCTTCATGTTCCTCTCTCCGTCCATGGACAGTGCATTCACTCACCGCTATGGAGAGTCAAGTGACTGTCACTGACTTTGCAGTGAGGAAATGTAACCTGTGTCACAGTTGCCAGCCATTCTGGCTTGAAAAGGTCAGCTCTGCTGACACGGGTGCCAGGGTCACAAGTTACGTACATGAGTGCGCCCCAAGAGCGCTGGGAACAAAACCCCAGCAGCATCCCAGTCTGCCCAGCTGTCCGTCCTCATGGGGCAGCGCCCAAGGTGTCTGAAAACAAGCAGATTTGTGTCTGTAGGGGAGCTGTTTGGTTTCTCTTCATTAGGAGATTTTTAGGGACCCAATCAGTAATACTATGTCACACAGGAAGAGCAAGGATGAGAGATTTCATGGCTGTAGTGTTGTGGCTGTTACTTATTCCACATGATGGGCTGCTGTGGTTCGAATTAGACTGAAGCTTAGGAAATTCTTTAACTCTGACCTTTCCCGTGGTTCAGATCACAAAGATTTTCTGTCAGTTTGCTCTGGGCTAGATTTGAAATTATGTCTTATAAGTGAAAGACACAGTGAGTGAATCAGGCAGATTAAACTAAATTATTGGCTCCAGACTTGTAGTACTCTGTTTTCTACAAGAGATCAAAAATAAATGTAAAACGCTGATTTGACATATCTCCTGAAATGTTTAAGTATTTCTTTCATTATAAACATTACAGAAGAGTACCTATTTCCAGGCTCTTATTTTACAGAGCAGGTCATCTTGCACCTCACAGGAATTCAAGCCAATGCCAAATCATCTCTGTATCCTAATGATGTACGTTCTGTTATCTTTATTGTTTGCTTACATAAATATCTAAACCTAGTATTCAAAGAGCAGGAGGACATTTTTGTTGCTTTCCAAAGAGAAAGAATAAAATTATTCTTATTGTCTTTTTAAAAATGCTGATAAATTGGGTGGTAAAGAGAGAGAAATCTGCAATGTCAGAAGAAGTTTAAAAGATACTAAGCTTACTGGTTGCGAAATCTAGTTGTGATCCCAGTATGAATGGAGATTAGCATGCAACTTTTCCGTGTGCAGCATTATGACATGATACTTCTTAGGGATCTATTTCTATTATCTCAAGCTGTCTATTCCTAGTAAATGTGAATAAGTCATTCATATAATACTTTAAAAAGTAGCTTCATGATGTCTTCTGCAGCCTTTAGTAGGTATTAATTTGTTTTTCTATATAATTGAACGTGCAAAAAGATTGCAATGCAATGAGGAAAATAAGTCACATAAACACTTCAGTGCAGAGATGGAGGCAAGTTCTGCTGTGGCGTGCACTGGTGCTTAGCACCTGGGGCATCTCAGCTGGAATTGAGAGTTTGTCAGAACTGCTGTCTCTTGGGACTTCTCAGATGTCATGGCAGGATCAGGCTTGATAGTCACTTCTGACAATATTCAAACAGTAACACCTGAAAGTGTCAATAATTTCTCTAGCTGTGGGTTTAATTTTTTCCCTCATACCTCTAATCTCAGCCTGTAAAGTGTGGGGGGTTTGGGGACTTTAAATTATTTCTGACTCTGCTTTCTCCTTTGAAATTTTGTTTTGGGGATGCACCCATCACCTGCGTGGCACCTTTGCAAGGAGTATCTGAATTGTCAAGATAAAACCTGTCTGAAAGTAATCTAACAATAGGTGAGAATGTTTCCGTCCCTGGAAACATTCAAGGCCTGTTTAGATGGGTTGGATGAGACCATGTTGAAGCTCTAAGCAACCTCACTGAGTTGAAGAGGTCCCTACTCATTGCTGAGGGGCTGGACTAGCCAAACTTGAAATGTCCCTTCCAACCCACTCTATTCTGTGATTATATAAATCAGAACATTCCAACAAAAGGAAATGTTTCCAGCACATTAGGAAGCTGGAATGATCTTCCAGAAATATGAGGGTTAACCTGGTCACCTTAGAACCTCTAGTGGTTCTAACTCAGCAGCTAGCTTAATGTGCAAATTAAATTACATTGGTAGAAGAATCCCAGGTTTTTAGGAAGCATTTGATACCTTCCAAAAGGGCTTGAAATAAAGCCTAGAATATGGTAAATGACAGATGGAAGACGTAATATTGACCAGGATGTGGTGACAGGCATTGGAAGGGGCTGCCCAAGGAGATGGTGGAGTCCCTATCCCTGGAAGTGGTCAAGAAACGACAGGATGTGGCACTTTGTGCTAAGATTTAGTTGACATGATGGTGTTTGGTTAAAGATTAAAGGTAGTACTCGATGGTACTGGAGATCTTTTTCAACCTTAATGGTTTGTTGGTTTCTTTCCTATTTCTGATTCTTTATGAAGGCTTGAAGAGTTGAGGCCATTCAAAGGGTTGAGGCAATGGAAGCTCATTTAAGCAGAGAATACTCTGCAAATGTGAAACAAGTGTTAAGTACAGTTGTCTGCAGTGCTTAATTGCCCCTGCATTTTTTTTCTGTCTTTTCATTTTTCCTAGGTTGGCATTTTTGTGCATGAATACCACTGAGAGTTTAGGACTTGCTGTGACTCTCACTCTTATAGCAGTTTTGCCTGCAGCAGTCACATAGTTGAAAAATATAGATCCATGTGACTGCTAAGAGACCACTGAGAAGCCAAGTAAGTAGGACTCATGGCCATTTTGCAATTCCATCTCATTTGACGTGTTTTGGGGTTTATGATTGTGCTGTGAGGATAAATAAGTATAAATATTATATTTGCCTCCAGGTTATCTTTAAAAATGTATTTCTCTGTCTCCCTCCCGCTCCTTCTTTCCTTCCTTCTATTTCCCACCCCCCTCCAATTTTCAGTGTAGTCTGTCAGCTCCTGCTAGGTGAGTTATCAACTCTGTGGTCTAACAGTATGGTGGCCCAGCATAAGGTATTACATTGTAAAGGGTTGCCTTGTGGTGCCAATTACCCGAGGTTCTAGAAAGCAAAATGTGCAGCAGTGTGATTAAGTCTATGTGCAAATAGAAATTCACATGTCCCAAAAACTATTGGAAAAAGTATTCAAAAAAAAAGTGTTTGACTTGTCCTCAATGCTATATTCTCAAAATTTAAAAAAATGCCAATAGCTGTCCTTTTTTTATCATTTGAGCAACTCTTGTGAATTCTCTTTGAGATATAGAGTAGCAAGACAGTAGGGAATATCTTGAGTAAATACATACCTAGATTTATATGGTTGCCTAGATGTTGATCTTTCTTAAACACACAAAGTGCAAACACTTTTTGTGGAACATACACTGATCCAGTTTGTTACCTGCTGCAGACCCTTGTATCTCCAGTGAGTCCATGGAATTATGCTAATTGACACCAAGTGGGACCTATCCCTCTGTTCTCTTGCCTCAGTTCAAAGTCCACATATTTGCAAAAACAAATGGACAAGTTTCTGAAGGACAGATATTGCACCAGAGGTCAGAAGGTGTCGTGGGGAAGCAGTATTTTGGTGATTATTGCAGCCTCTCTTGTGTGAGCTGTTAGTCTCTGCAGTCATGGGTGGTTTGCATGTTTGGCTTGGGGTAGTCACTGCTACACATTTCCTGACATTGCTGTTATGGCTACTGACACCAGTACCATGACAGAGTCCCTTTTCACAATTCTTCAGTCTACTTCATTAATTTTAGTCTCTGTATTTCATCTTTTCACAGATTTTAAGATCTCCTTTCTAAAATATCACTAAGATGTAATCATCAACTGCTGGTAAATAAAAAAGGACAAGAAGAGAGTTCCTTTAAAGTAGACAGCAACACCAGGTTTTGTGTAATTTATGTGCTCATTTTGGCTCGCTGGTGTTTCTAGGAGAGCATGCCAGGAAATGCTGTTGCCTTTTCACGTTCAGGTTTTAGGAGGATGTTTACTGTTTGGGGCTTGTGTAGTTCTAGAACGTGGGTGAGAATTACCACGAGGTGGCAGCGTCCAAGCCCTGAGTGTCTGTCGATTCTACCACTCTCCTTTTTACTCTGCTATCAACCTGGGTAACAGATGGTCTAAATGATCCTTGCAGGTCCTGTCCAGCTGTAATTATTCTATTTTCCAGCATATCTAGATGTTAAAAAGTCATACCTGAATGAGCAAAGATCCTGAAGGATTTCTGGTTTTACAAAGGATACTTTTTACTGTTACACACTGGTAGTTTACGCTCGAGTTAATATATGAAGCAACTTTGCACAGTGGTCAGGAGAAAGACTGTGATCCTTTACTCAAAAATCAGAAGAGGGTTTTAGAAGCAGTGACTATACTGTTCTCTATTTCTTCCTATACCAGCCCTTCACATTCAGAAGGGCAAATAACACAGTGCAAAGAGACTGTGCTCTCTTAAATGGAAATGTTTGAGAAATACAGGGTGTCCTCTGTCCACGTGTGTGTACACATAGGGAGCAAACAGCAGAAAGAATCTCTGCTCGAGACTGTTTCCAAAACATTTTCACTGGCACCGTTAAAAGACCCCTCAAAAATCTTTGAGAGTATTGTTTGCATCTCCAGTGAGGGGCAGTTAGTGGGTAATCAAGAACCAAATGATGGCCAGCCTTGTCAATGAAAAATGCTTTTTGCTTTCCTTTCTTCACAAATGTTTACCCTTTTGAATACTTGTACAATGACAGTAAGAAAAATTGCATCAAAAGTGTTGGCTCAATCTATGTATAACATAGTCATAAATACCCCCCAAGTTAGTCAAAACACAGTATGCCGTGAAGAAATCATTATTGCTGCAAAAAATTTCATATAAAGCAATTCTTTATTGCAGGAATTCTGAGTCTGCATGCTCAATAAGTAATAAAACTCTAACAGTGAACAGAGCTGAAAAGAATTGTAGCTCTTCATGAACAAATACTATCCAGAAGGCTACACATGTCTCTTGTTCCAGTAGCATGCAAAGTCTCTGCACATAATGTCCACAGAAAAGACATTGGTTATAACCCCTGGCAAGGAATAAGTTACTTTCAGAAGCATTGCTCTGTAGCCGGAAGCCATGTACAGATGAGGTTCATGCTTGGTGCTGTGGGAGAAGTGTAATCATATTCTCTCTCTGGTCAAATCAGGCATTGGTCTTCTAATCACAGAAAGCTTCCTCACAATTTCAGCAATGCTTTTGACTTGGTCAGGGACCCTTAAGGTAAATAAAATTGAGATGCAGCTTGTAGCATTTCTGCAGTGTGCTTTCACTTGTGGTATACACTGTAACTGTACTGTCCTTCATTGTTTGGGTTAGGGGTTTTGTTCTGTTTGTTTCTCTTCTAAGGTCTCATTTCAGGTTTTAAAAACCTCTGAAAAAATGAGTGTCTTTTTATGTCCTCATGGTGTCCTCATAGGCTGTTTGGATAATGAAAGTGACAGTGTTTTGGGGAGTTTTGTGGCACTGCACTGAAATACATTTGCATTTATCATCTCATATTATTTCAAATAATTGTCTTTAGGAAGTCAGAAAACCTGCCCTAGGAAGTTATCTGACTGAGTACCAGTGTGCTGCCCATAAATCTTGCAAAAGAGGTCATTTGGCTACTTGTGTGTGGTAGCTCATGGATTCATGCTGTTGAAGTGAGACAGTCTCCTTTAAGCATCTGAGTGTTGCCTTATTTATGAAAAGCTTTTTCATACCAAGTACCATATTTAGCAAAACTGAACAAAATTCTGCTCAGCTTCGTGTTTTTCTTCAGACCTATACATAATTTTTCAAATAACTTCTTCCTCTAAAATCGAGGCTTCTCAGCAGTTTTCCATTGTATCCTTCTCCTCACTGGCTCCCAAACCCTTTAGTTTATTTATCATTCATGCCACTGTCTGCCAAATAAAGGATGGTTCCAGAGCAGTTATGAGCAGTAAGGAGGCTGGCTAGGCTGTGTTCTGACTACAAGTCTTAGTAAAAGCAGACTACTAGGCTAGTAGTGAAAGATACTGAAAAGTTCAGTGAAAGGTATTAAACTACCAGTAGTTAATTCTAAGCCATACCCATTCTCTAAGAAACAAATTATTGCCCCCAGACTTCACATCTCACTGCTGCAGAGAAAAGCATGAACTGGTTTATTTTAAATTCCTGAACAAGCACAGAAAGAGAATTCTGCAAACATTTAAAATTGCAAATTGCTTGTTTGCTCAAGATCAGATTTATTCAAAAGGGTGCCTGCTCCTTGGGGACTTGAAGAGGCTGTTTCTGAGATGATCTTTGTACAATGTAAGCATGTTTTTCAGATTATTCCCAGTATAATATGCCAAGAAGAATACAGTGCATTTGTTATTTCCTAAAAAAAAATGATCAAGTACCTGAAACATTCCCTCTAGACCTATAATATTTATTTCAATGTTCTGTCAATAAATATAACAAGGTTATTTTTCTATCAGATTAGTTGGAAGAACCATTTGAGGAAACGTCTATTTGGTAAGTTCAGTTGCAAAAAGCAATCAGCAAGAAAAAAATCCCTCACTGTTATTGGAGAAAACAGGGAGCTCTGAGGAGTTGTTCCAGAGCAAATATTTACATCATTGCCTCAGAATTCTTTGGTTGGCACCTGAAGGCCAATCTGCCTTTCTGCTCTCTTGCTTTCCAGTGCCGTATGAGGGGAAATGAAAGCCAACAGGACATCTGAGCAATGCTGGAAATACCAGAGCAGCATTCTGAGCACTGCAGTTCTGGTAGCCCTTCAGAGGAAGTCCCTGTTTACTTTTGTTGTGCATTAACCAAGCCATCATCTCCTGCCTCTGAGAGCCTCACGTGTAACACAGCCAATGGCACTGCTCAGCTCCAGCAGTCCTCTCGAAGACGGATAGTTTTATAAAAATAATGCAAAATTCACAATGCAGTTTCACCATTTCTTTGTAATATTGGAGAAGAAAGCCAGGCCTGCCTGTCCTGTTAGAATAATCTTTCCTTGACTTTATCAACTCCTGCTGAAGGTGCCAGAGGCAGCATTCCCAGCTCTGTGCTGCATTCTCAGGTCTGCTGCTCCCAGGAGGCGTAACAGCAGCAGAGGCAATCGAGAGTCCTCTCATGAGTCCTGTGCAGCTGCACCATCCATTTGGCCCAGTGTCTTGGTTTAGAAGACAGGTGACTGCCAGGGGAAACCAGAGCCTCCCTTGGAACGGAGAATGTAAACCCCCCACCTCTGAATTGCTATAATTTTGAAATTATGGGGCTTTCAGGCAAAGATATGGGAATAGGAATACCAGTTCTTTACTAAGAATATTACAAACTACAAAGGCAGTGGTACAGAGAAAGCAACAACAACAAACAAATAATCCCAGGAACTCTGACAGGGTCAGAACACGACCTGACACCCTGTTGGTCAGGGTGTGGGGAGCAGCCCAAAATAATCCTCCTGGAGTGGCAGATGTGGCTCCGTTGGAGCAGAGGTGATCCTGTAGGAGGGTCTGGTGGTGACAGGATGGGTCCAGTCTTCCTCAGGAATCCAGTGGAAAAAACCAGCTGCTCTGGTGTTCTGAGCTGCAGGTTTTATGCAGGTAGAGAGGCTTTGGCTCCTCCCACTGAGTGGAGCATCTCCCAGTGGGGTGATGTGATGTTATCGGTCACAAGGAGAGCCTGAAATGGCTCATTCCCAGGTGATATCCCCTTGGAGGGGGATGGGTGGAGGAGGAGATAAGGAAGCACTGCCCCATCTGGTTTTAACGAGTGACCCATTAACAGAAGGCACCCGCCCTCCTTCCCCTGGAGTTACAAGAGATAAACAAATATCTTTCAATCGGTTTCAACAGATAAAAATAGAATTACACATTTTTGGTTACATATTGCAACCCAAGACACCTAGAAATGGCGAGATTTATCATCAGGACTGGAGAAAGTAAAACCAGAATGAAAAAAACCCGGAAAATATTTTAAAATGAAAATGAGAAACAAAACCTTGAGGATTCTACACCCAATCACATTGGGTGTAGAATCTACAATCACAATCTACACCCAATCCTACATCACATCATCTTATTAAGTGCCTCTTCTGCTCAAAATAGTTTGGGGGACAAAGAAAGATCCATCTATCACAGTTTCTTATATAATGACAAAAAATTATTATCAGAGATTTCTGTTTATTCTGCAATATTTATTGGAAGTCATTATTATTATAGGTGGAGCTACTATGTCTGTGTTTCAAACCTGTCTGCATTATGGTTTACAATCCAGTTTTTGACAGGGGCCTGCCTTCTGTAGAGTTTGTTTTCACAGGGCTCTGAGGAATATGAGGAAGGTACCTGGCTTCTTGCAGGTGGAACTAGTGGCATTAAAAGGCCATAAATGTGTGTGTGGGGAGGGGAAAACCACAAAAAATTCCTTAGAAATTATGAAATATTTTTTCAACCATGTTGAGACTGACCTGCTGCACGCAATGGTGGAGACTAAAAGAAAACCATTTCTGCAACAGAATAATGATGCCCTGTGAAACAAAAAGAAAAAAAAAAACCTCCAAAAAACCAAATTACTACCACTAATTTTAACATTTAATTAACTGGTGCCACAGTTCTGAAGTCTCCTGACTTGGCATCTGTACTTCTGTGTGTCTCAGCCCTTTTTTTCTTTTATACTAGATGCTTGTTTTAAGCTGATTTCTTGATTTCAACTGCAAAAATCACAGCACATGCATTTAAAAGTGGGATGTTGCAGTATTAAAGCCTTTACAAAATAGTTATGCCAGTACTGAAATGGTCACCAGACTGCTAATCTGTGTGCAATAGAGGGCAAACTAAATTCAGGTGGTATCTGCTTTATGCATTTAAGGAGAATGGATAAGCCTCATTGACTTGAAGTTTTGCACAAAGATTGTGTTATTTGTAGGTCTTGACAATTCCTGAAGCAACTGTGCAGACTGTGAGGGTGTGTAGTGTGCATGAGAGGATGAACTGTGCTCTGCATATTAACTGGTGATGCCACAGCAAATTAGATTGGAGTTAGAAGAGCCCTTGCCAGATAATCTGAGAGTAGTTCTAATAAATTTAATTCTTTCAGATTTTATTTTTTAATCTTCCAAAGGAAATCTTTATAAGTGTGTAAGGTAAAAATAGTTTTGTTACCATAGTCGAAATCGAGCATTTGAAAGCACATTCTCTGAGGTGGCATTGAGCATCAGGCATAAGGGAAACAGGGAGTGCCCTTCCTTCCCTCACCCAGATCCACATGATGGCCTGACAAGGGCCCACTCTGGCAGGAGTGCTGGCCAAAGTTGCTTTGGTAATGTTTTCTGGAGCAGCAAGGAGGGAGGTGCTGGAAGCAGCCCAAAGGGGCCAGGGATCAACATAAAGGCTGAATTCAAAATAAATCGTTGTGATTATATATGGTCATTGAAGTAGAGCTGAAAAAAAAAAGTGGGTAGAGCTAGTAAATAAAAAAACTAATGAAGATAAAACCAGTGCTTGTTAATCCAGTTTTACCTTCAGAATATTGTCAAAGTTTTAGAGGTGAGTCTTCTTAACATAGCTGCATTAATGTTATTGGAGAGTCCCAGCTATTCTTTTGCTAGGTATTTTGGATGCAAAACATTATTTTATTGCTTAAAATACCTGAAGACTTGAGAACTGTACAATATGGGTAGCTTTTGAGATTTATTTCTTTCAGATTACCACTGATATTTGGAAAGAAGAGAAAGGAGGAGGAGGAAAGTAAAGAATACATGGTTTTGGTCATTGCCGAATTACAAGGTATACAGACAAGCCAGTGATAAATAAATTACCTTTTCTCTTCTGATCTGATATTTGGATTGGTTTTTTTTCAAAACTGGTGATACCTCTCTTTAAAATTCCTTCTCAACTTATCTAAGAATATGATTCACAGTGGAGGAAAAAAGAGAAACAATTTTCATGATGTCATGATCTTGTGGCCTGCAGACAACTAACAGGTCACTGCCCACACAGTCTGATTTAAGTAGGCAATTCAGGGAGAATGTGTAGAAAAATCCCAGCAGGGGGTTTCAAAATATCATATAACTCTCCATTTTATGTTAACTTCGTGTTTGACAGTGACCTCCAATGAAATAGTATCATGGTCAGTATTTTATGTCGCTCCTCATTAGTCCTCCCACAAGTAATTAAAAGTTTGAAATTAAATAATTAAGCCTTTTTTATCAGTGCTGAGTTGTACTTTCTCTGTGGGCACAATCAGCTACCCATTCCGGAAGGGAGTGAAAATAGAGCTTAAAACCAGTACAAAAAAAACTTTCTTAAAAGAACAGGTTGACCTTTCAGATGTTAGCATTTTCCAGCACTTTAGAGACTTCTAGGTTGCTTGAGAGCCAAGTCAGAAGATCTTCCTTTATGCTTTCAAGTGCAGTGTGAATGATAAGGTGACACCATCTTTGGATATTCTACTAGTATATTAATTAAATTGTAACTTTGGGTTAACAGAATAGTTAAACTTGTAATTTTCTTAGAAACTGGTATTCCAACAACTGTAGATATATTTAGCAGAAATGTATGAACTCTGTATTTGCCAATGCCATTAAAGATAATGGGAAACAAATCTATGTAGATGTCCTGTGCTACAGGGGAAAAGTGATTTCCCAGTGTGGCAAAAGGTAAAAGCCTATTCATTGAAGCACAGCTAGAAATTATTTCTAATTGGCATGAAAGAATCCTTAACTCTGTATACTGCTTTTAATATTTTGGGCTTGAAATACAATTAATAGTTTCCATAAACAAGGCAAGAGGAGAAATATTAAAATTCAGAATCCTTGAACATTACATGCTGTCTAAATTTCTAGTCATAGCATCATTTTTAATGGTTTTCTAATGGTAAAAGAAAAAAAGAAAAACAACCAGAAAGTTGTTTGTATCAGCACAAGACAACAAAGTTTTTGCTAAATAACCCCTCACATTCCTCAGTGCAATGTTCTCTGGGTTTATATGTCAAATATATTTGGCCCAGGTGGCCAAGAAGGCCAACAGCATCCTGGCCTGGATCAGGAATAGTGTGGCCAGCAGGAGCAGGGAGCTCATTCTTCCCCTGCACTCGGCGCTGGTGAGGCCGCACCTCGAGTGCTGTGTCCAGTTCTGGCCCCTCAGCTCAGGAACGACGTGGAGACGCTCGAGCGCGTCCAGAGGAGGGCAGCGAGGCTGGGGAGGGGCTGGGAGCACAAGGCCTGTGAGGAACGGCTGAGGGAGCTGGGGGTGTTCAGCCTGGAGAAGAGGAGACTCAGGGGTGACCTCATCGCTCTCTACAACTCCCTGAAAGGTGGCTGCAGTCAGGGGGGGTTGGGCTCTTTCACCAGGCAGCAGCTGACAGAACGAGAGGACACAGTCTCAAGCTGCGTCAAGGGAAATATAGGTTGGATATTAGGAAAAAGTTTTTTACAGAAAGGGTGATAAAGTACTGGAACAGACTGCCTGGGGAGGTGGGGGAATCACCATCCCTGGATGTGTTTAAAAAAAGACTGGATGTGGCACTCGATGCCATGATCTAGTTGAGGTGTTAGGGCACGGGTTGGACTCGATGATCTTGCAGGTCTCTTCCAACCCATACATTCTGTGAATTCTGTGTGAATTCTGTGAGCATGGGCAGGGTTACAACACGTGCAGGTGGGAGCTCCCAGCAGGGTGGGGATCTCCCTGCTCCCACTGCAGGACACTCCCTCTCACTGGCTGGCCAGGTGGCTTTGGTGCTGCTCTGCCTCCCTCTGCAGTCTGTGCTCCTGCAAGGGGTGTTACCAAGCAGGCTGCTCCTGGGTGTACTACACTGAGGGTGAGACAGGCACCTGACCCTGCCCCATTTTGTTTCCTCTGTCTGTCGAGTCTGACTGGGCTTCCTCTTTCACAAGTGTTTTGCATACTGCTTGTATGTTTTGTCAAAACAGGGAAGTTTTAAAGTCAGAAAGACATTCAGCAGTCAGAAATGGACTTATATGCAGAGTCATGTTCTTCAAATTCCTTTCTCCTAATCGTTTTTGCATGAAACATGGTAATAGGAACATCATTGCTCATTGCCTTAGGCAGCTAGTCATGCTAGTTTCTTGAATTAATATTTGATTGTTGCACAGGAAAAGTATATAGACTTAGGGTTCAAGTAACTGCACAATTATCTCCTTGAGATAGTTGGACCTACCACTACCATTAACTATTCATGTCCTCTGCCAGTGTGGTGAAAAGAAGGGTCAGGTGACAGCTGGATTGGCAAAGCAGTGGTTGTGTCTTGAGTATGTGGAGAGAGGCAGGAACCTAAGAAGGGTATAAGCCTCTACTCACCTCTCTGAGGTAGACTCAAGTTATGATTCTTTTACCAGACTAAGGATGCTTTTTTGGGAAAGGGCTGTAAAGTCCGTGTGAGCTTTCCTGATGTGCTGAGCCCTGTGGTTGTTTACGACACTCTGTGTGCGGTTGCAGGGTCTCCTTCCCTGTTTGTGAGAAAACATGCCACTCTTAGCCCTCATGGCCAGCTCAGCACAGCTCAGACTGCTCTCCCTTCTGTTTAACAAGGGCTGTGCAGTCCAGCAAGGGGAGGAGGTTCATTCACTGAAGCAGGTACCTCCAAGCTGCACAAATGAGGAGCTGTTGTGGTTTGGATCCAGAGCAGGCTGCAATACCATGGAATTGAGACAAAGTGCCCACAAAGCTGTTTGGAGGGACAGATGCCTTGACCTTGTCTTTTGCACCCATAGTTAGACAGAAACACAAGTCCGACCCTTGGAAGCTCATGGTTCTGACAAAGACAACTGCACTCTCAGACACTTGGTACAATCTCACCTTATGCTGAAGAAAATCTCTCTGTCCATCCCCAAAATTTGTCACCACCACTGACCCCAGCAGTGTGGAATGTGTTCCCTAGCAGGTCAAAGAGTATTGCCAGAGATAGCTCTCAAAAAGTTTCCCCATTCCTGGTGCATTAGATGGTTCCAAAGGTATATGTGGAGTGTTGTCGCGGTTTTAGGAGTTCCTTTTTTTGTTCCTTTCTTTTCCCCTTTAAAGAATTTTTCCCCATGCTAAGGGAAAAATTGCTGGGTGCTTAAGAGAGACAAAAGACCTGGACACAGGGGGAGGGGTCCAGCTGTCCTCTTTCACCTGAGGTTTTTCTCATGTGGGGGTGGAGATACTGCGAGATTTGAACTGAGAAAAAGGGGCTGGGTACAGTGCCTAGGCCTCTTTGTTCTCCTGGTGCTCAGAGTGGAGTGAGAGGTGCGGTCCTGGTAGGAAGAATTTGTTGTTGCTGCAGGGTTCTGCCTTCAGCTGCTTTTCTTCTGCCATGAGTGGAGCTTGCTTGTTGGAGCAGTCAGTTGCACTGGGACCCTATTTAACACTCTACCTCACTAAAAGAGGGACCTTTTCACCATCTGCTCAGGTGCCTCAGGGGGCCCCGGGATCCTAAGCCCGCCTTTCCTGGCTCTGCACCCCTTGCCTGCCAAGACTTCCTACGGTTCCCGCTGCAGCTCTGGAGTTTGATACATCTCGCCTACTGTTATAAGTTACTCAGAATTAAACAAAGACTCCAATAATGTATTTAAGAATTTATTATAATTGAGCAAGCGGCAACGAGCAAAATGGGGCGCAGGTAGCTGGGGGGGAGAGGTCTTTTTTCCACCCAACACAGCTACAAAGCTACAAACATGTCTTTGTTCTTAAGTACCTTTTCAGGTTGTTACATATTCATTAGGCTTAGACAGTAATTTACACTTCCTTTAGTTTCCAAAGCCTGGTTTTCTTCAAAGTTGGTGGCAGCATCCTCCTCTGTGTAGTTGGCTATCTCCTTAGGGAGGTGTGAGATAAGTCGAGGTTTTGGAATGTCCGTAGCTTATCCTCCTTATCTCTTCAGCGTGTCTTGTCTCCCGGCTCTGCAGCTTGTTAGCTTAGACATTTATCACTGTGTGCTTATTATTTCTATATTCCACTACAAGAAGTCCTGGGGTTACAATATATTCTAATTCTGTTTTACCATATTCTATTTTAACACTACTTCCCATAACATATTGTCACCAGTGGACGTAAAATCCATATTGTCAAATGTCAGTATTTATTCTTTTATTCAATTTTCACAAGATTTAGGATAAACAAACTGTGCATCCCCTATTACACCTACCACCCCAAATTTTGTGCTCATCCCTGCTGTTCCAGCCTGCTGTTCTTGGGGGTCGTGCTGAAGCACCAGGACCGGCTGCCCTGGGGGGTTTGTGAGGCCTTCCTCCCAGCCCTTCCCGCTTTGGGCACGTCCGCCATCACCGCGTGAGGGCCGAGCCCGCGCCACAGCGCCCCCTGCAGCCGCGGGGGAGGCATTGCACCCGCCCTGTGGGGGTGGCTCAGCCTGATCCTAGGCTGCAGCCCCGCACTGCTAACAAAACCCTGGCCATACAGTGGGGGATTTTCCTGCCTTAGACAGGGGGTCTGAGGGGGGTTCCATGAGCAGCACGGAGGTATAAGCCGCAGCCCACTGGGTGGCACCCTGAAGATTGTTCTTCCCCTTGGTCTGGAAAGTTCTGTTAAGTTCGGTTCTTCATCGGTTCTGTGTTACAGCTCCTGCCTCCCAAAGTCCCTCATTGGATTGCATCCCTGCTGCGCCCTCCCCTTTACCTGTTCCCCATTGTTCCCGTTCTGTTACCGCCCCCCTTGAAAAAGGGGCTCCCCGCCCCTCTCGGGGTCAGTCTAGTTCCTGAATTCTCCGGATTAAAAGCATCTTGGAACTCAGACTACTGGCCCTTTCCGCCTCCTTTGTTCTTGGGGAACGCTTTTGCCTTAGATCAGGCCACCTGGCACAAGCCGCCCGAAGAGGGAAAAAAGCGCATCTCTCACTCGGCTCCGCGATTCTCCGCTGCATTTCCTCTGCTGCCTGCTGAGCGGCGAGGACGCTTTGGAGACACTGCTGCGCTGCCTCTGGCTTGCGGGCACTGCCAGGGAACAGACTGAGCAGCATTACCGCCCTGCGCACTGGGACCCCCAGCGCCCCTGCGGCCGTGAGCGGCGCTGCACCCAGGGGAAAGGGCCTGGGAGCCGAGAAGGCTGCGCCGGGTTCTGGTTCTGTTCATTGTTACTGCCATAATTATTGTTGTTTTGTTTGCCTTGCTATATATATACATATATGTGTGTATTAGTAAAGAACTGTTATTCCTATTCCTCATGTCTTTGCCTGAAAGCCCCTTAATTTCAAAATTATAATAATTTGGAGGGCAGGGGGATACAGTTTCCATTCCAAGGGAGGCTCCTGCCTTCCTCTGTGCTTTGGCTGCTGTGAGGCTGTGGCTGTGACTCAGCTGGTACAGTCTACAGACATAGTACTCAGCTCTGAATGCTGTCCAGAGTAGCTGTAGCTGAAGTTTATATGTGCACATTCACTACACACACAGTAACAACAATTTACATGGATATAAACCAGAAGATATTATGGAGAAAATAGAGAAGAAAAAAGAAAAAAATCTTTAAAAATCAACATGTGGTATCCCCATCCTGAATGTTGTATTTGGGGGCATAAGTACCTCCCCTTCACTGCAGAGGTGGCTGAGTTTGGGTGACATTGTGAGGCTGCTGGAGACATGGGTAAAAGCTGCTCCCTATGTGTCTCTGACAGAGCACCAGTTGGCCAGTTTTGTTTTAAAAGATTTACATAAAGCTGGTATTTGCAGAATTCTGTCAGTCCATCAAAATTGCCCAGGGACTTCAGAATTTTTTCAGAATTCCACCCATAAAGGTAACCACTATTGCACAGCATTATCTTGCTGTAATGCAAGCAATCATTCATGTTGCACAGCACGCCTGTGGGAAAACAATGGTAATCCATTTGCTGTGAGATTTTCATCTTTAACTTAAAGCCTTTTCATATTAAGAAGAAATTCTAAGTGGAATCTTTTGTATGTAAGAATGCTATGTTTCTTGAGTTCTTTTGCTCATAAGCATGAAATAATGTGTTCATGCAATGTGACCCTGCTCAGCTGTTTGAACTCATAGAGCTAGTTTTAAGCAAAAGCACCTTTTGTTCACTAAAGTCAGTATTTAAGGGTGGCCACCTCATGAAAGCTACTCTCAGAACTCCAGAAAGTAGAAAACTTCCCATAATTCCCAAGCGTTGTTTTTGTGGTTTTTCAAAGAATGCTGTTGAATCTGCACTTGGAACAGGGTAGCTGAATCTTATTTATAGCTCTGTTCTGTCTGGTGCACTTCCTCTCACTTCCCTACAGAATGATATGAATGAAAATGACACTATTGACTATGTGGGTAACAATAAAAGATCTTATAGAAATAAGATTTTTATAGATTCAAGACTAAGGGACTCAAAACCCTAAGTTATGATCTTTGAGAATAGGGGAAGGATCAGGCTGTGCTAGCTGGAGAGGCCCCACTGGTTGGTCTTCTTCCTTGTAAAGGTGCCGGGTTTACCCTTTCTCTCAGACCTTCTAAACCTGACTAGAATTGGCTGTGATGAATGTCTAAGTGACGAAAAGCAAAGCGGAGTGTAAAAGATGCTAATCAGTCTTTGTTCTTTTCAGACATCACATACAGAACCTGGAGTAAAGATTTTGTATAGAGAGAGATAGATTTTAATTAAGCATCTTAATAGAGAAATCCTTCTTGTTTTTTTCAGAATAAATTAAGGAAGTAACTTTGATGCAATATCATTTTCATCTAATCAGTAACATTCTGAAATTACCATGTTGTTTTCCATTAGAAATACCATCATCCAACAAATCAGATAAAATTATTTAACATCGCTATATTGCAACCTCAGCTAACATTAGCTTGGGCATGTATACACAGAGCAGCAGACGGCAAGTGAATTGACAAATGTTTATAGGGAGAAAAGGGCAGACAGTATCAACAATTTTATATACTCCTTTGAAAAACATGCCTGTGTCCCATCTCAATTCACTAATAATCAAATAAAGGCTTATCAGGATTTTGCCATCTGCACATAGTGAATACTGATTACTGACACCAATAAAAGGAAAATGTCTTTAGCCTTTACTTGTATGCACAAATTATTAATATATCCATTAAAAATTTTGACTTCATATTTGGCATGAATTTGGAGGTTTTTGTTTGATGTAAACCAGTATGTTGACAGAGAACTTTTATACCAGAGTGTCTGCTATTTTTTAAACATGCAAAACAAAGTGCATGAAGATATATCAGCTTGCAAACCTGGGACAACAGTTACAGTCTGGAAAAGAAATGAGGTTGCTGCTGCGTGACTGTGTTGTCAATAAATTCGTGTGGTGGTTATGGTAGTTTTACACAGCTATTGTTTCTGTGGGCAAATTTGCAACACTCGTTCCTGACACCCAGAGGCAGGCCACAGTTAGCCTTGCATGTCCAAGCACTATTAATTGTTATTAATATTTATTTTCTATTGCAGTAATGCCTTGAGGTGAAGTCGAGTGGGTGCTGCATTTGCCCAAAGTGAGAGCTTGACAAAGTGAGCAGGAGTGGGAAGCTGAAACACCTGGTGATAAGTGAGTTACTCAAGAGTACAGACAACGGTTATGTGAGCTGGAAACAGAACACCGCTTATCCAGATGGACTCTCTCTTGACCCACAATACACACTTCTCTTTCTAGTGGAAGTTCTCCCAAGGGGAAGACATTCTCAACTGAGTTGTAGGAGCATTACCTCTTCATCATATAATTCAGTCACATGAGGATCTGACTTAGTAAAAAGCAAGGAAGGCTGTTGCAGTGGATGTGGCGGTGGCCACAGAGACCGAACATTTAGGAGACTGGTGGGCAGACTCTCAGGATACAGAGGTCTAGCCCTCTCCCCCTGGTTACAGCGAGTTCCCAGGTTCCCAATGGAACTTAGTTTGCATACTGTTATGTTATTGGTTTAAGAGTTGACTTAGGTTATAGTGCAAGATGTGCCCAAAAGTTTGTATTCTATCACCATCTTCATGAGCTGTTGAGACCAGGTGGGGTGGTGCTCCCTGCCTCCTCCTCTGGACTATCTTCTGTGAATGGGCCCATCAATGCCTTCCACATGACTCACAGATAACTCGCTCCTGGACTATCTCCTGTTAATGGGCCCATCAATGCCTTGCCCATGACTCATCATCCCATTGTGAGATGTTCCACCCAGAGGGAGGAACCAAGCATTCCATGCGGCATATAAGCTGAGATCTCAAACACCAGAGCAGCTCTCTTCCACTGGATTCCCAGAGAAGCAGCTTTCTTCTCTACTGGACTCCCAGAGGAAAACTACACCCTGCTACAGGATCCCTGCTTCAACAGAATCGCATCTGCCACTCCAGAAGGACTGCAGCCACTGTTTAATTGGACTGCTACCAACACCCTGACCAACAGGATGTCAGATTGTATTTCTGATGTCAGTGGTTTGTTTTGTTTTGTTTTGTTTTGTACTATGGCATTTGGGTTTTTATTTTCCTATTTTCCTAGTAAAGAACTGTTATTCCTATTCCCATATCTTTGCCTGAGAGCCCCTTAATTTCAAAATTCTAATAATTTGGAGGGAGAGGGTTTACATTTTCCATTTCAAGGGAGGCTCCTGCCTTCCTTAGCTGACACCTGTCTTTTCAAACCAAGATGAGAGTTCTCCACCTAGTTTTATGTATAGGTTCATGTTTATGTATTTCCCCTTATTGCCTATGTATAAGTTCTGGAAAGTTTGTTATTACTGGACACCCCATTTGATAGTTCATGTAATTCCCTCCCTGAGTTATCTCTATTGGCTGTTCCCTCTTTATCCCCTCCCTGCTAGCCAAACCCCATTGGTTGTTTCCCTTTGCTCCACCCCATCCCACCCTCCTATATAAACCCATGTACTCCCTCATTTCTTGTCTTTTGTCCCTGGAACCTTCACCTGCATTAAAGGATTGGAAACCACACAGAAGACCCCTCCCTCATCCTTTACCTCCACCGGCGCTTTTACCAACTTGGTTTGGGGCTTGCTCCTTGCAGAGGAGCCAGCACTGTCCTCAAAGCTGCAGAAGGACTTCACTGCCAAGGACACTTTTGCAGCAGGACACTGTGCAGCCTTGGGCAGCTTGCAAACAGCGTCAGAAGGCAGCACTAATCACATGTCCCATTTTTTCACCTACCATAGAAGCTGAACTAAGGAGTTTGGGTGTATGAATATGCATTACAAGATCCATGCAAATGTCCCGCTCGGAACAGACTTTCACAATTGCTTGTCAGATTGATTTCTTTAGTTTGGCTAGATTTCCACCAGTTCGAGCAATAGGAAAACGTAAAACTACCAATATTTTTTTATATGACTTGAAATCCTGTGTAATGGGTTCCATCAAAAAAGAGAGTTGGTTTTATTGCCATCATAGCTGTAATGCAGTTTCATGTGCTGTCCTTACACATACTATAATAGCTCATATAGAGCTGTCAGCAATAACCTTTTGTGGCAGCAGAGAGAAAAAAAAATCCCCAAAATACATACTTGTCTAACATATATTTGTAGACCTTAAATCCTGTCTAACCATATACAGCTGTGTTTCTCTGATCTTTTGTGTAGTTGAGGAGCACTGTGCTTTTTACTTTTATGACGCTGTTGGGCTGCCCACAAATTAAGGGGGCACCGCATCCTTCCTGCAAACAGCGAGAAATGCAGGGCAGCTGCTGGTGATGCTGCAGCGACGCTGGCTCTCTGTAAATGGAGCGAGCTCAAACTGCAGATGGTCAGTGTGTGCCTCCCTGAGGTAAAGGAACGAGAGGGGTCTTCTGTATGGGTTCCAACCAGGTTTATTGGGTGGAGAGTCCAGGGACCAAAGACAGGGAAAATGGAAGGGTCCAGGGTTCTTATACTCAGGGGAAAAGGGGCGAAGAGAAGGGGAACAACCAATGGGATACAGCAGAGGGAGTGGAACAATAAGAACAGCAACCAATGGGGATAACACGGAGGCAGGAGCTGGAACAGGGAACCAATGGGGTGTCGAATGGGGGAGAACTTTCTAGAGGGAGGCAGTGACCTTAAACCTTGGTGCTGCCCTTGGATCCGCCCTCAGGGCTGTCCTCAGCCTCCTGGCATTCCCACCCTTGGATAGCCAGTGTTTGATGGGCATTGGATGGCCACAGCCCATCAGAGGGCTGGGTCCCCGCAATGCTTGTAGGTAGAGCAGGAGCAGCTGACAGGGCTTGTGCAGATAGGATCTTGGAGGAAAGTCGCAGTCCACCCTTAGTGCTGCTCACCTGGTCCATGAAAGGACTTGGCACCCTCTGCAGTCCTATGTATGCACAAGAACATAAAATATTTTGTGGTTTTGTCATTCAGTTTTCCTTCTTTAATTCTGAACACAAATAACAGCTTAACCTAACGAGAAGTCATATGAAAAAAAAAAATCTTAGAAAGTTGGTATATGTCAAGAACAGAGGAAGGCTGCAGGACCTGTGAGCCTCAAATACCCAGCAGTGTGTTTCACTCCCTGCTGCCTCTCCTCCTGTCACAGACCAATTTATATTTTGTGCTGCAAAAGGAGAGGTTCCAGTTCTGGCAGAAACTTTTAATGATCCTCAGCCTCACATGCTGCTCTGGAAACAAGTTCTGAAGAATACAGAAGATTTTGCAACATACTATTCCTATAAATAAAAATGTATTTCTCACCAGGAATTCGTATCCAGATACTCTTCCACATTTTAGCATTGTAAGTTTTTTCCTCATCTGGAGATGCATGATCCCTTGTTCATATTTTTTTGTTTTTTTCAGATATCTCTTTGCCTTCTGATGAACTCTGGTAAGCTGTAGTATTGTTAGTGGGATTTTAGATGATTGATTAGTATTAAGATTCTTCCTAGTTTTCTTCTGAAATTGTAATGAGTCCTTTCCAACCTGTAATAAATACATTATCTGAGCAGGAAGATAGAACTATTCTTCTCTGAAAAATAATCCTGTGAATTTGACCTGGCCTCACTTAGCTCTTCTTCTCCATGAGACTGAGGGCTGCTGACATTAGTAGAATGGTTACTGTTGTCAGAATGGTCTCCTGGCTACTCTTGGAGAGACTGAATTATATTTGAGATTTTATGCATCATCAGTAATTTTATTTTCCTGTACATTGTAATTGCAGGAATACCTCAAGCACGCCTGTGCCTTCAGGATATGGTTGACAGCACTGCTTGAGTGTGACTGAGATCCTGATAAGCAAATGAAATGACATGGATGCATAAGTTTACCAAAAAACAGAGCTAAGAGAGTTTTGCTGAGGTGATAGGTGGAACAACACTGGTGAATGTGGATTGAGGATGCTTTGGCACCTGTTACAGCTAAGAATGCCATGTAAATTCCTACATGTCTGGATGTGTGCTGCACATATATATACCTCTGAATTTTTTCTGAACCCATGAAGAATCCTAGGGAATGTGCGTTTGGCCACATTTCTTATTTATTTTTAAAATTTGGGCACGAGTTTGAATGTGGCAATTTCTGGTCTAGGAAGATCAGATTTGTCTTTTCAAAAATCAGAGGTTATTAGAAGAACTTCCTCTTCCCTTTGAGAATTGCCACCAGCTGCCCCACAACGTCTCTTGGCTTGGAAACATTAATTAGTGTTTTGCTTTGTATGTTCAAAGCTGATATCCTTTGCCTCTCTGAAAGAAGAGAGACCAATGACCACTTCAGAACAAATCCATTTCCAATGTGCTCCTTATTTCCACCACTGATGCTCCTATCTTGCATGTAAAGTGAACCAGCTGTTACTAGGTTTCACAGCAGAAAGATGCAGACTAAATGATTGCGAGAAGATTGTGTCTATTCCAATTTGCATAGGCTTCTCCTTTTCATCCTCCTTTGCTGGACTGAAGAAATTAAAATGTGTGAGTTTAGAAGCAGCATATAATATATATTCCTATTTTCCGTGATTCAGAAATACATGATCAAACCCCTTGATTTTATTCAAAATAGCATGCAGTTAAGGGGATTTTATTGCATAAGAAATAGTAACAATAAATATGATCTGTGCTTAGATTGTACACAGCTGCTTTTTACCTGAAGTGATAAAGACAACTTAGTAAATGGGTAGTACTAGAGTGTGGTGTGTCAGGCAATACATTGCAGGATTTATTAATGCTAATATCTGTTAAGAAAAGACACTGTTAGCCCTTCTCTACATATAGATTCAAACCTTTCTATTGATATCCTACTGTAGAAATAAACCTGTTTAAAAGAATTTACTTCTGTGGCACAACATGCCTTATAATTTGAACAAAAGTCAGCGTGATAAAAAAATTGATCAGTTCAGTGAACACATTTCTTTGCCTTAAACTGAAATGTGCATTCTAGAAGAGCATGGCTTGTGAATTGGAGATCCATGAAAGGAACAGACCTGCTAAAAGAATAACATTTTGACGAAACAACCTTATTTGCTTAACAGCTTTCCACTGCAATTAACATATGCGGCAAATGTGTCTATTTAATGTGACATTGTACTATGGAACATGCAGATCTGCTCAAATAACCCTCTTTCAAGAGTGGGATTATATAATCTGGAAGTAGCAAAGTTACACTGAGATTAAAATTATTGAATATCCTGCTTATCAAAGATGCAAGCAGCACTGGCTCCTCCCTTCCTCTGTACTTCATGCTGACTTGTAAATGATCTGCTTGAGCTCTGGTGTCCTTAAATTAATGAACTGTCTGACAGCAGCACAGCACAGGACTGCTATTTGGAACAAAAGAAAGAGAAACTGAAAGAAACCCTGGGGAAGACAATCTGTGCAGCATTAGTTCTGGAAGTATTTGCACTTATCAGGCTTCATGGGATGGCAGTTGTATTGGTCCTACAAGACTGAAACTATGAGGATGCAAATGGCAAGGCATGAAAAAATAAAGTGACAAGATGTGTAATCAGGGATCAGCTGGTCCTTTGGGCTTGGCTAGGCAGCGGTTAGCCCATGATCAGTGGCTCCATTGAGACCATTTGCATCCTGCTGCTGGGGATCTTCTGACCAGAGTGTTGGCTAGGGCTGAGAACAGGGACACAGACAGCGTGGCCTACTGCCCACTGTGCAAAATGTCTCGTGGGATATCCTAAGCAGAGCGTGGCTGGAAGTCACAGCAGCTGCCCTCAGGTGGATGCTGCAGGCAAGATTTGGACGTGCTATTTTCAGGAATTGTCATACTGGTGAGGGTGGGAACATTCACCAGGCAAGCTCCTGCCATTGTCACAATCCCATTCTGCACGCTTGTGTCAAAGACTTCCTCCCTCCAACCTCCTAAACAGTGCTTAAAAACCACACAAATTGGTTTAATCTCATGTTGTGAAATAAACCAATCAAAGGGGAGGGTGGTCAATACCTATTAGCTAATTGGTACACAGAAATTACTGGCCCAGCACTCGTCAAGGATGAGGATTTGGCACGGATGGGGACTCATCAGATGGTAGCCAATAGACCACTGCAAGGAGCAAGGAAGGTGATGCAAGCCTCCCAGAGCAAGAGATTTCTAAGCCCCAGGAAAAGGCAGTGGGGCTGCTGCTCCCTTGCCTGGGAACGGAGCAATTTTCATTACTATTGATATAATTCTCTTGGCCCAGAGTGACCAGTTTTTGAGCTGTTGCCCTGTTGTTTGACCCTAAGATCCTTTCTGCATCAATTGCAGAGTGTGGAAAGGAGGGGAGAAGGGTGCTGTGTGCTTCTCCAGAGGCTGGCTAGAGACACTGGAACCCTGAAATAAAGTCAAAACACAGCTTTCATATCAGAAATCATCTGTGAAAACAGACTTCTCCCTGCAGCTGTTTAGAGAGGGGAGCTGGTGAAACACAGAACTGGAGATGGCTCCAGCCCATGTGCCCTTGAAAGGGGTCAGAGTCATTGAGAGCTCAAGGGCACGCTCGCTGTGAAGCCAAGAGACAATCTCCAGGTTCAGTTAACTTTAGAGCTGTGACAAATTCCCCTTCCCAATACCTCAAAAGGTGGGGATTTTCTACAGCCCGCTGTGAAGTACCCTGACAACAGCCTGCCCACTCAGTTCACTGCATAAACATTTGTAAAATTGTGAGGAACAAGGTAAGGAACCAGAT
Source organism: Dryoscopus gambensis (assembly GCA_013389985.1). Taxonomy (NCBI): domain Eukaryota; kingdom Metazoa; phylum Chordata; class Aves; order Passeriformes; family Malaconotidae; genus Dryoscopus; species Dryoscopus gambensis. The sequence goes on from WEIT01005661.1 coordinate 126,633, forward strand.
CTTTCCCCTCCTTATCTGACAAAAACTCCTTCTTTGGTCAGCGCTCTGCTGGCAGAAGCTCCATTTAAAACACCCTCCAGGACCCTCAAAATCACAGTATCTCTCTCATTACATGGGGGTTCTTAATGAGAGCCTGGAAAACTCCTTGAGTTGTGCCCAGCCCTGGAAAGCTTCCAAGTGTTCCTAAACGAGTGTAATGAGGCTCTAACTCTGAGGCATTGTGTTTTCAAAAGTGAAGGAGGCTGTTTCCTTTCTTGTCAGAGGATTTGGCTGTCACTATGTCTCATTTGGACCATCACCCATTTCAACTGGAAGATGCAAGCTCTTTCAGTGTGGTCACTGTACTATGGAACATGCAGATCGCTATCTGGGCAACATGGAAAAAGCTGTTGCTTACAGCTAGAGGATAAAGAAAGCAACCACAGAATTCATTTTTCAGCCCCATTGTCCCCACATTTTAAAAAAGTCTGAATTACCAACTTGTGTTGCCTGTTGCCCAGAGAATGTCAGGTTACATCTAAGGCAGTAATGTTGTCTCTTCTACATGCTAAACTTGCAGACTCTTCAGGCTACATCACCCGAATTTCCCTCAGGTGTACTGAACATTTCAGGTGATGATTGACCGCTCTCCCTGATATTTGTATGATTATTAGTCTCTTCTCTGTGTGCTATTCAGAGGACAGCACTGCTCATAAAAAGCAGATAGGAGCAAGCTGGGCTGCTGCCTCTGGTGAGCAGGAAAGAGGATTGGCTGATTGATGACCCTTGGCTGTTTTCTGATGTTGCAGTTGTTTTTTATGATGTCATTAGGAGGCTATAGTCATATTAAGGAATCCCTCATGACATCATAAAGGACTTGATATTTCACTAATGTTATTTCAGCAGAGTGAAGCTCTGGCATTTTATAGTCTTTGCTTTCCCCATAGAATTAGGAGTTGTCTAACTACAACCTGGAAGAAATGCAAAAGTAGTCAAATGTCGACTTCAGAAGTTATGGTTAAAGAATGCTAATATATTTGGCTCTCGTGGAGCACATAGCACCTTTAGGTGGAGGACATGATGTGTTTATAAAAGATGCCATCTGTGAATCATATCCTCAACACAAAGAAAGAATCACACATGCCTTCCACTTTTTTTTGGTGCACAGAAACAAAGAATTATTCTTCCTGAACACTGACAAACATACCATAGGACAGCGCCATGGCACCATTTAGTGTAAGAGCACTGGGTTGTGATGTAATGGTGTGAGAAGGAAAACACTGACCATGGAGCCCAAAGCTACCATTCCCATAAGAGGGAAATCTAAATCCTGTACTGAGAAGAGGTACTGATTTGGTGAGTTTGGTGTAGGTGGAAAAATCAGTATGAGTGCTGTTGCCAGCTGTACCATAAGGGGTATGTGAGGACCGAGGTTGGTCAGGCTTAGTGACACTTCCCTGTGCAAGCTCAGCATCCTCATCGCAGCCACACAAACATTTCCCCAGGTGAAAGTGCTAATAGTTAAGGATAGGGATTGCATGCCCAAGGGAGAAATCAAATTACAGTTTGCTTTACTGCAGTATGAAGGGCTTCTTTGACAAGTCTTTATGCTGGTCTCTCCTGCCTTCCTGTCCTAATGCACTCAGTAGTATAGAAATATTCATCATGGGTTCTTAACCTTTCCTTTTTGTCTCAGAGCAGTTACAGCTCTGTGTTGAGGTTTCCCCCTCGATTCCCCTGGCGGGGAGGGGGCTCTGGGGGGGCAGCATGGCTTGGCACCAGGGCTCCCCTGCCCCTGCCCCTGGTCACATGTACCCCAGTTCTGTGTTCTTGTTGGTCCCAAAATCTTCCCCCGGCCTGGAGAACTCTGGGCTCTGGGATGATTCCTCAGTCGGTGAGTTGAACTCCAGCCGTGCGGCTGGGGAAAATAAAATCTCCCTGAAACATCTACAAAAATGAGCATTCCCTGATTTCTTCCACGGGCTCTGCTGTCTTTGGGAAGGTTGTAGATATCAGTCTATGACACCTCTGGTTTTACCTTCATTTTCTTTGTTCTCTGAGAGTTCCCAAAGCAAAGGAATTTATTTTTAATCTACATTCCTATGATTTTTGCACTCTTCTCTCTGGTTGCTCCCAATTTATGTACTAAGTACTAATAATATTTATTGTATCATTTTAAGATTTTTCATTACTTCTAATCCGTGATTTTGGAATGGTGCTGGAAAACCAGCTAAGTGGCAGAGCACCTGAAGCCCCACTGAATAGCAATAGGACTTGAACCTTTACCTTACATAGATGCTTCCAAAAATCCTTGCTGTTGTCTGCAAAATTCCACTTGAAGTTGTTTTAAAAGCTGTTGAAAATTTTACCCATAGTGACAGGCAGAAAGCTCCAGAATCTAAAAGACTGCCACGTGTATGTTGATCTGAAACGAACACTTTTATTTCACATAGAGAAGTACACAAAATTAAAAAGTTCCTTTGAGAACCCAGCTGGATTTGTGGGAGATCCTTTTCGGCCTGAATCCATCTGCATTCTGAAAAATCTGTAAATTAGAATGAAAGCGGTTTTTTATTCCAGGGATGCTACTGCAAGTATGAGTATATAACACCTCAAAGTTATTTTACAATCCCGAAACCAGCTAATTGAACTGTTTCATCTGAGGCACAACGCCAGCCTTGCCTGTAACTCTGCATCCTATTCTTAGATCTGAAGAGGGGAGGAGAGGCAAGAGAAGAGTATGCATTTCAGAAGCACTTTGGTAGCTCAAGGTATCCGAAATCTTGGTGAGGAGATTGTCCTTCCTCAGTCCTCGTGGTCCTAAGCCATGTCTTTCTGCCTTTCTGAAAGTGCCCTACTCATCACACTGGTGCTGAGCTGTGGCCCCTTGACAATCATAACCCCGGAAGCATCAGGTTTTTATTATTGTCACGGGTGCAAAAATGTGTGTCCAAGAGCCTCCCATCTCCATTGTTCAGCCTGCCAGCTGATGGAAGAGTCACTGACTTACAATCCTGCAATCCAGAGTCTGTCCCTTGCTCCTCCCCGCACTGACACAAAACTCAGGCTTTGCACCAGAAGTGGAAGGGCTCCAGGGATCAGCAGACTCTTTGGCAGTGGGTTCCAGTGCTGTTCTCCTGTGGTCAGTGATGAGCTCTGCCTGTGCGTTGTAGGAATTTGCTGCTCTGTGCTCAGCTGAAGCCAGTCCCTGCCATGTGATTTCACAGGCAGCTGGCAGTGCTACTGCAGGTAGCTTGGGACTTCAGACAGCTGAGCACACAACCCTCTGAGGAGCAAACAGTTTTACTTCCGTGTACCAACAGTGGCATATACAGTGAAGATGAATACAAAAGGGAGTCTTCAGAGGAAGTTCTGGCACTTGGCATTTTGCAGGGTCATTGATGGCTTTGTGATCCCTTTTTTTAAATTTATAAATCACCAATTAAATGTCTGTTTGACGGGCTGCACTACCCTGGACATGTCTGGAGATGCCCCAAAGGAGGAGGTGGGAAAGAGGGAGAGTTGCCTGAAGCCTGGGATAGTTATCTGTTTGCTTTGAACAGAGCAACCAATCTACCTCTGGAGTTTTGCTTTCACACAAGTTCATCCAGTTCACCTACTTATACTGCTCGCTATTAATAGAATTGTTAGCAGGTTCACTCCACAGCTGGTAGGGAAGGTGTGCACATGGGTGGCACCTGAAGACAGAAAGTATCTGATTATATCTAATACTATTTGGCTCATCTTCCCAGGTGTTCTGTTTTGCAGATAATAAACCAGACAACTTCACAGAGGGAGGTACGGGCACACCCTAGCTGTGGGCTCCAGCTGTATTCCAGCACCAGCTCACAAGTGGGGTACTTGTGCTGGTGAGGAGTTAGGACTATGTCTGCACATATAAGGGAACACAGACATGGATGCTATGACCTGTGCAAATGTCACATGTGAACAGACGTCATTAATCAGTAGGTCTTCAGAGGCACTTGTGCTCTCAGCCAATCACTGACACTGAGATGCTCCATTGTCTATGGACACATCCTTCCCCTTGTGCATCCTTTTCATCTCTCACTTGTGGCCATTTATGCATAAGCTCATCATGGCATGATATGCTTTCCACAGGTGTAATGCAGCAAGCTATGTTTGCAGCATGGGCTGTACCTGCTCAGGGTACAACGGCTGCACAGATGTGACCTGTGTGCTGGAGCAATGTCATGTGACAGAACTCAGGTCTGATGTGTGCAGAGGAGGAATGGATCATGCACACTGTTTCTGACGAGAGGTTGCTCTGTGTCTTGGTCCAAACAAGGAGGAGGAGGTCTGCCACGGACCTGAGGCTGAGTACTCTGCTGTGCCACACATTCTGTGTCATCTGTGGTCTTCCTGTGGCTTGTGAGGCTGAGAACTGATACTGAGAGGCCAGGTGCAAGATTTTCAGCCTGAGGAAGTTGAAGAGCAGACAGGAAACAGAGGAAAGAAAGTCTCCCCAAACAATCCCAGTTCCCTACCTCTCTCAGTGTTGTATACAGTGGTACATACAACCTGCTACACTACATCTGAGCATGTAAGGGTTAGCAGTTCATTGGTATTGAATGCTCCATCCTGCCCTCACATACAGATAGTGATCTTGATTTAGCTTTTCAGCCATGGATGCCTTTGAACTCAGACCTAGCAGAGAGGGATGAATCTTTTCCATCTGATTCATATCCAGAGCTTCTGCTATTTACTCAAGCCTCTTGGGTGGAGACATTGGGCTGGAGAACTTGTGGGAACAACTCCCTTCAAGTTCTAGCTGCAATTTGAAAGCTGTGGTGTAGGAAGAAAAACAGGGTAACCAGTCTGTCTTCAAAAGTGAGCCTTTCTTCTCCCCAGAGCAAATGTAGCTCTGACCCCATTTAACACTAGCTCTCTCACAGAGCTTGGTACATGCAGTGTTTCAGGCTCAGAGAAGAACTTCTCTGCTTGAGTGGAGCAGGTACGTGTGTTGAATAAGCCCTTCAGTAGCATTACAGTAAGTGTGGAAGTAAATTTTTTTTCTTTTGCATCTGGACTGCAAAATTTTTATGGCAGTCAACATTTTTTGCAGCGCTAGCTTTAGCAGGAATATATGCTGCGTGCATTGAGTGACCCTTCAACAAGTTGGTATTTTCACATCTACCTTGGAGTGAGCTGGAGACCCCTGGGCAGAGCAGCACTGCTTTAGCTTGTCAAGATGGGTTCATTAGAATTTTCATCACAAATTCAGTGCATGAAATAAGCTTGGCTTCCAGCCTGGTGACTTGTCTCAGTCACCTATGCTTTTAGTCTGTGTTCAGGATGAGCAAGAATGTCTTAGTCAGTGGTAATCATGTCATCTTGGATTTTTAAAGCTCACCTTTATTCCTGGCAAACCAACACATAATTAGTTTGATAATACTAAATGCACTGGATATTTACGTTATCAGTTATTAATGTACATTGCAGATATGTGATTCTATTTGACTTGAACAAAGCACCTTTTGTACTCTAGATGAAACAGGCACTACTTTCCTTAACTACTGGGCAGATGGTAGCCTGATAGTCATTCATCTACCCCTAGAAAGTGTTGCACTAGGGGACCAGTTTCTTGAGCTATGTCTCTGTGCCTGGTCATAAAGACCTGCCAGCTGCTGGAATATCATTCTTACACATCTTTGGACATAAGTTTAAAAGGTATTGTGGAGCTTTTCAGACTAAATGTATGGTGTAGTTTTGACAGCTATGATTGGAATATCCATGATCAGGAAAAAAAGAAGAGAACACACAGATTAACTCATCTCTCGTGTGTTAAAAAAACCCACTCAGGGTAGATGCAGCACAATGGCTGTTTTCTAAATATTCACAGGCAATTGACTCAGTGGAGCTGTGCCTCAGGGCTGCAGAACACTCCATAAACAGTGGTTCAGGAGTTCTTGCACAAAGAAAGTCTCTTTTCCAAGGAATTTTTAATGCACCTGAATACATAACGAATAGGAGCAATCTAAAAAGGGCAGATAAACTTTACAATAACACAGATATTAAAGCTTACTTGTAATGTCATGGTCTTCTTTCTATTTATGAAATCTCAACATATTTGTCTTTATTTAGAAATTATTAGTCCCAAATTGGGCTCAGATGCTTCATCTCCTGTTTGAATTATGAGCAAGAAAAAATAGTAGAGCAACAATACCTCTGGAGTGAGGGCTTTACATCTTTAATCCAATGAATTTATGAGCATTTCCAGGGACTCCCTACTACTGCACCTTAATGCCTGGAAATCCTGCATTTTAAGAGTTTTCCATCTCATATTTTTCTTCATGATAATTTGGGTCTCACATCTCCAACCCTGTAGTGTTCAGTACATAGAAAAGCAGTATTAATGTCTTAGTGCTTATTATGTCAACTACAATTGAATTACTTTCTCCTGAATTTTTTGTTGGTTATGCCTATCTTGTTCTAGTAAGATGTTCAATGATAGAAGGGTAAGAGGTCCCTGTTTGTGGCTTCTCCTGTTCTGTGTGCGGCCTCACCTTTGATTTGTTCTCTGAAACAGCAGTAACCAAAACACTGATGTGCTTTTTTGAAAGCATGTATCTCAGGGGCTGAGGCTCTTTTGAGCTAGTTTTCGTAGGCTTCCAGGAAGCAGTGATAGATGTGGTATCGTGTGACATGTCAGGGGTATCCAAATCCAGTGTCTTTCAAATCTGAATCATGCTCCTGTTTCTCTCTTTGGCAGGTGTGAAAGAAATGAAAAACTCCTGAATTAGCATTCGCCGTTTGTCAGTGCCATGCTCCCTGACAGAATCAGACTCATATTGGCGCTTTCTCCCACCCTCTTAATTAATTTTGCTGTGCTGAGCAAGCGGGCTCCGGCAGGCTTGCTGCTGCGGACTGATCTCCTCATCTGCCTTTGATGTGTCTCCTGGGAGGGGGAGGGTGCACTGGAGAAACTCGTAAGAGAGACCTGCTATTGCTTATTTTCATGCTGCCTTGGGCAGAGCTCTTCTCTGTCCTCTACTCTTACATGACTTCTTTATTAACAGCAACTATATTGTCATAATACAGCAGAGGTTTCTAAGGCCTGGGAGCTGTGGGAGCCCGGGGCCCACATGCACTGTGCCCTGTCACTGCAGCAGCAGGAGTTGGGGCACACAGACCCTGTCCACCCATGGCCAGGGAAGGTGTTGAAAACTGCAGGGCTGGGCCTGGCTCTCGGCGTGCCTGGCACCTTTGTCTCCAGAGACTTCACCTCTCCAAGTCCACAGCTGAGGGCTGATGCTAGATGGCAGCTGTTGCAATGCAAGCCAGCGGGCTCTCTGCCCACCCCAGGAGGCTCAGCTCCCACTGAGGACATTTCCTTCCCTCCCTTGGTCGGCACAGATGGCTGCAGTGCTGCCCTCAGGCCACTCTCCTTCCCATGCCTCCTCTCTGGCCCAGAAAGTCTGAGTCCAGCAGAGGCTGGGCAAGGGCCACTTTCCCCTGTGGGGTGCAGGAGCTGATTGTGGCTGACAGGACAGGGTGGAAGAGAGGTGGCACCTTCATCAGGGGAGCGCAGGGCCGCTCAGAGCAGGCAGGTTGCCTGCAGCTGCGCTGGGATCCGTGAGGGCCACTGAGTTGAAACGTGGTTTTCCCCGGTGCTATCTGGGAATCTGCTGAGAGCTGGCTGCTGATATATGGAATGAATGAGCTTTGGCAAATGCTGGTGCCTGCCCCTACGTGTATGGCTGCATGTGTGCAAAGCAGGCGGCAATCGGCAGTGGTGTGCGTCAGACTGGAGTCAGAGCCATGGGGCACTTGTTTCCACTGCACCAAAACAAGTAATCACAGCTCTTCATTTTTTGCTCTATTTTCTCTCTGTCTAACTCTTGTTTTGGGGTTTTTTTGCTGGTTTTGGCTTTGGTTTTTTTGGGTTTGTTTTTGTTTGGGGTTTTTTGGGGTTTTTTTTGGTTGGGGTTTCTTTGTTGGTTTGGTTGGTTGGTTGGTTTGGGGTTTTTTTTTTTCTAAAATTGCCAAGTGTTGTGATGGATTGAACCTGGTTGGATGCCAGGTACCTGTCAAAGCCACTCCATCACTCCCCTCCTCAGCTGGGTAAGGTAGAGAATATAATGAAGAGCTCGTGGGTCAAGATAAGGACAGGGAGAGATTGCTCAGCAATTACTGTCGTAGGCATTACTGTCAGCTTGGGGCATTGAGTTTCATTTATTACCAATCAAATCAGAGTAGAATAATGAGAAATAAAACCAAATCTTAATGTCTCACTATGGTCTTGGTCATGTGTTGGTCAAGTATGTCTCTTCTGAAATGTATGCTTCTGTTCTTGCTAAAAGAATACTGTGTATTAATGGGATTTAGGTCTTCCCCTGCCTGTTTAGTTTGCCAGAAGCTGCAAAGCTGCTCAGATGGCCATACAAAAAGCTTAGAAGTACAATCTTGGTTTGTTTGGGTTTATTTTGTAAATTGCCTGAGAAAACGCATTCATAAATGTTAGTTTCTGGACTACATTGAGGTGAAAGCTCCCAGCGAAAGATTTGACTACTCAATTACTGTTCCCACTTTCTGCCATCAGACCAGTCCTTGTATGTGTTGCAGATACTTGGGCTGCAAGCATGCCATCCTTTAGTTCAGTTCAGAACCTTCTAGATTAAGCTTAGACATTGTCCAGTTTTCATTTTAAAATGAAAGAGAACTCAGTATATTCTGTGATTCTGTGAGAATATTATTTGCACGTCACGTACAACATTCTGCACAGCTTGGGTAGTAGGGAAGGGAAAGAAAGGGCAACAAGCCTGCCTGGTTCAGATTGCTCAAGTCATGAATATTCATCATTTAAATGAAAAGATCTGGAGTTTTCATAGGAACTCCACCCACCAAACTGAAATAACTGTTACAGCCTTTGCCAATAAAATGCCAAATGAAATTGATAAAAAATGAAGCAACGTAGATTGTACGAAGCAACTGTTTTAAATCCCGAGTTTGGTGGTCAGAAACAAGAGGTCTCCAGCAACAAAACACAGTTCCAGGTCTTGTGATCAATATCTTTTAGTAAACACTGAATGTGGAGAGTGTGCACGATCTGGACTTTGGTTGCCATTGCCTGCACACATCCATGTCTTCATGAGCACCTTGTGGGCACTTTAGCACAGGCTCTTCCCAGGGTTTGCATTGTTTTATATGACTGTAGTAATCCGCTACTGCTAACTCTGCTTGCTTTCTCTGTCAGTTCTCTTGTATTAAAACACCTAAAAGTCCTTCACTGCTGGTTTTAATTACAAGTGTGTTAGCTGCTTCTCTACATGTAATTACTAAAATGAATGGAGAAAGTAGAGATGAGTGAGTGTAAATACTCTTCACACAGAAATGCAATTACATCTGCAGGCACCTTTCCAACTACTCCATATGTTATGTAAGTTTGGTCTGTGTACATATGAATTAATGAGAATATTTATATTTTTCCTTTTCACTTTCACAATGGAAGAATTTCAGACATATTTTATAAGGTATTTCTGATTGTTAGGTAGACAGATGAGTATCTTCTCCAGGTACTGTCATATCCACCTCAAAAACCAAAGAAACAGGAGTACATGATTATTCCAGTGTATGTGCACTACCAGCAAACACCTGATGTTGTGTGCTCACTGCGTTGCTGACCTTCTGAAGTCAGTCTAAGTTCAGGGAGCCTTTGAACAGCCTCCTGGAAGGGGTGACATAAGGGAAACACCTGCACCTGGGCATCATCTTGCTGAGGACTTGCCTTCACCATGAAATTAAGTCAAGTCTGCACCTGAGTTTCTTCTCCCCAGTTGGTCTCACTGAAATAAAAGCAACTGCATTTAGTAGCCTTATTTGTCCTGAGACTGGCTAAGGTGTGTTGTAAGCTGCTGTTAACTCTTTCTAGCCCTTTTGGGATGTGCGATAGGATTCAGAAGAAAACCTCAGACTAAAGTGGCTGTCCAGGCCAGCAACCCGTGACATTTTGTTGCCCGGCTATTTGTCTTTTTGTCTGTTTTAGGCTTTTTTCTTTTCCCAAAGTTCAGTCTCAGAGCCCAAGAAAGACGGAGTTCGCAGGTGCAGATTTCAGGGATGTTTATTCCTTCTTATCTCTAGACTTGCTATCAGCCAACGCAGCTGGAGTGCTGCAGAGCTGCTTACAATCTGAAATCCCCCAGGAACTGCCCCTGGATGGGACGGGTTGTACCTTTTGTGGGGTTTTGGTGACCCAACCATCTCCTGAAATGTGTCTTTATTTATGAATCTATAGCAATTAATTTGAAAAAGGTCAGATCTACCCTGACCAATGTACTTGTGCCACCGTCACAGCAGAACATGGAGGATAGAAAAGAAGAAAGAAGAAGCAAAGGACAACCAGGACAACACCCAAAATCCTCCATCTTGAAAGCCCCAAATTCTACATTTTTCACCCAGTGATGAGTTATATTACTATCTTTTTTGCAGTTTTGCAGCTTGTAATTCTTCTCGTAACGTTGGCAACTTTTCCCATGGGCAAAGGTCAAAAATGGTGCTATTTTGGGCTGTCTGCAAGGGTCCTGGACCTTCCTGCTGAGGTCTCTGACCCCCCAGGGCAGCCAGGGGGGTGTTCTGGATTCCAACAAGTGACAGGCAAGTGGGCCCAGTGGCAGTGGTTGCAACAATCTCTGGCAGACTGTGCTTAGTCGAGCTTTGTCCCATGTCCAAGCTGAAGAGGTTCTGCCTATGGGGAGCACTTAATAAGGAATGGGTTTGTGGTTTGGTTCATTTATGTCACTGTTGTAGGATCTACTGCTCTCTGTGCTCTCCCCAGTCCCTGCAGAGGGTCAGTGTGAGCTGGTTGCTGCCTCCCCTGTTTTCGAGAGGGTCTTGGCATCAGTCACTGCTCAGCTCCTTGTGACAGATGGAAGCATGGGCTTGCTGTGAGGAGCTTCTGCCCTGGTTGTTCCTGCTGGGAAAGTCAGAAGAAATGAATCCTAGGATGCTCTCATACATTCCTCAAAGGTAGCAGCTGCAGCAGTGACCTGGTCTGAATACAAGAGTGAGTGAATTGTAGAATTAACTAAACAAAAAGTTGGGGTTTTCTTGAGATTTTTCACCAAAAAAAATGGAAAACTGAGTAAATGCTGCTGGGAGAAAAAGTCACAGATACCTGTAAAAAAAAAAAAAAAGGTTTTCTTTGATGTATTTGACTTACATTTACAAAATTTTTGCAATCCTTTTGTGAGTGTGAGTTTTTACGTGAAAAAAAGTCTTTAGTCCACGTTCAATACTTGCAAAAGTAAAGCTGAAATGCCTTTTCAGGAAGCATTTGGACATGGAATCTTTTGATGTCTAGTAACTTACAGAGAACGGGTTTCAGGAATGATGACATGTGAGTCATGTGAGGCAAATGGCAGCTTTACTTGTGGACCAGAGAGTAAATATAATCCACAGAGGGTGTCATAACATCATTCGAAACACAGAACAACTTGTAGATAGTTGTGTCTCTCTGTCTAAATCCTACACAGATGAAAAAAAGTTAATTCATCAGACACATTTTTGTTCCGAGCAATTTTAATTTGTTTTTAAAGAAACAGTAACAGTCCTTTTACTGAGTGGATTCAAATATCCTTACACAGGCAGTGCTGAAATAAATGCAAGATGTAGTTAAATTTTGGGGACCATAAAATCACAGATCATTTGTACCAATCAAGATAGAACCCAAAATCTGACATCAGTGAAGCCAGTAGCAAATTTCTTTTTGCTATGCCACTCTTAGAAGGAGGTTCTTAAATAGAAAAGATATTTGATTGTGCACACAGGGAACATTCTAGTGGTATTGTACTTACTAAAATATTCCAGACTGTTATGTAATAACATTCTTTTTGAAGAGTGTAATATTTGAAGAATATTCCATTTGAGTGGAAATCGCTCAAACGAAAGCTGACTTAATTTTTTAAAAAACACACTGAAAAATGCATGATAATATATAAAAAATTGGAAAAATATACTTCATAAAATACAAAAAATTGCTACCATAAAGCAAGTAAGATTTTTTGTCCAAAGTGCTGTTTGTGCTGCCTCTGTTTTCCATGCTAAAAATCTTTATTTCTCATTTTCAACCAAATTTTTGGTTTATGTCATGACTCCTCAGGAGTATCTAGAGGAAGTTTTTATGCAAGACAGTGGTTTCTGAGATTTATATGACAAGCCTGGGTAAAATTCAAATTACTCTGATTTAATCCATTTGGAGCTGCTGCACTAAATCACTGTAGCTGTTGCTGACATACCAGCCCACAGAAACCTGGAAGCCGATGATATAAGTTTATCTGCATATCAGGTGAAAACTCAGGCAGCCTTGAATTGCAGTAAGAGGTGTTTGCCTCTGTTCTGAATACATTTGGGGAATGAGCAGGGGCTGCATCTTTGAGCACTCTGTGAGAAGCCTTAGTGTGCTTTTCCTCTTGAAATAAATTGTCCTCAAGGTCATGCTATCTTTCAAAATATACAGTAGGAACTTTCCCTTTTTTTTTTCCCCACCAACACAGGCCACAACCTTATTTATTCAAGAAATACACATCAGGGAGCCTAATATTAATAAGTTACCTACTGCTGCAGTAAGCATCCACTTGACAAGCCTGCAGCTGGCCTCAGCCCTACTGATGGGAGGTTCCAGTTGGGAACCTGGAATTCCTGCAGTCACCCTATCTGTGCTCTCTCCTGTTTGAGGGAATCTCTGACTTTCTAGGCCAGGACTTGGCTTACAGGTAAAAATAAATAGAAAATGAAGATGTCTTTAGGCAGCTGTATAAATCCTTTTGACATGGCTTTGAGTAAATGAGCAACAGCAGCATCCACCTCTTACCATTCTGATGCAAATTTCGCATCTGTTGTTATTTATAAATAAACTTTGAGGTCTCAGCCATTCCACTTTAGGCTGATTGTGTTACAGAACAATTGCAAGATCAACAATGTCTAGAATTGCAATTAAGGGTGTGAATTTTGAGAAATAGTTCATAGAAGCTACTTGCCCTGTGGGCAAAGAGACAACTGTAGATCCTGAGTTGTCAAGCTGGCACCTGATGCACCTTTCAGCATCCATTACAGGGACTTAAAAATTTATATAAAGAAGCAGAGAAAAAAAGCTGTGTTTTATTCAGATCAACTGCCAAGTGATACTTTGAACAAGAAGAGTTTAGATCCCATTTCTCTCTGGGTTATCCTCTGAGGTTATGCTGTATGGATGTTGTGAATAGGAAATGGAAGTTTCTGCGGGCTCTCTGTAAGTCACCAGATACAGACTCAGGAACTTGACTTGCAGCATTTACCTGCCAAGCAGAATTATGTACAGAAAGCTTTTGGTTGGAAGAAGTATGGTGAAATGTTAAGGTTTAGTTCTATTCTTGAGTATATCCTTTCTGGCAGCTGCACTGAAATGCAGCTCTTGAGCCTCCCACAGTGTGCCAGAATCACAGCCCTTTCCTTCTGCTACAAAGAGGGTGGCAGAGACAGACACATTAAACATATTTTTCTCTTTAAAACCATTTTCATAATTTTATTTTTGGATGAACCAATAAATAAAGAACTCTATTAGGATAAACAGAGTACTCAGAGCAGCTATAATGCACACATTAAAGTTGAAACAGGAGGTTTGAAATGTTTCCATATTTCACAATGGAGCTTTAGTCAGTTCTGTCATCACTGCGCTGAGCCAGATAACGTCTGGGAAGGAATACATGAGAGCTTCCCTGTCCTGTTTTGGGATAGAAGAGCCAGGGGTGCCAAGTTTGAGCAGGTGGAGGGAAGCTGTTGCTGTTGGAACATTCCTGAGCCCGAGTGCATGTGAGGTGAGGGCAGCCCAGGTGCGGTGCTCGGAGAGGCTCTGGACACAGTTGCAGCACACATGCAGTGGCCATTACATCATGAGGAGGGCAGCTGGGGAATGAAACTGGTGTTTGGACTGGGAGTGTTTCCAAAACAATACCAAGTTCTTTTTTTCTGTCCTCTCAGTTATACCACCTGTGTGCCTGGGAAAAGCAAAGCCTGTTGAACAACTCCAGTAAATTGTAGGTGTGGAGTGAAATGCCTGGAGAGTAGAGGATAGGCAGTGCCAACCCTAGCCACTACCTTATTAAATTTAAGATGAAAGGCCTCAACCCCTTCAGTCTCTCCTCAGACAGCCCCAGATTAAAATTTTTGGAATCCTGCAAGCTACGCTGCTTTGCTTAGGGAAGTTAATAACAATTTGAAATACCTGCCTTGTGGTGGAGGAACCCCTAACAAAAGTAGGTGGTTGGAACAGATGCCAGATCAGGAGTAAATCAATTTCAGGATGGCGTAACTTCTTCCAATTGTGAAGTGTCTTGATCTTGATCTCTCTTACATGCCCTGCAGAACTGGCAAGTAAAGGGAAAAGCCAGCCTTTCTTTGTGTCAGTGGATATCCTGCTCAAATGTGTACCATTTTTTCTTACTTTCCTGCATTGGGTTCATCAGCTGCTATTCAAAAACATCTCCTACTCAAGGGTCTCCACTGTGTAACTCCCCTAAATATTGCCATATTATCACACTACTGTATGATTCTCTTGTAATTCTCGACTTGGACAACCTCTGCTGAAACAGGTCCAGAGTCAGAGCAGGAAGATCTTTTTCCTTCTTTAAGGAAGACAACTTCTCAGTACCTGGGAGAAGTAGGGAAGAAGGTGAATTTTGTTTTGTTTTCCTCCCATCCCCTTTTCAGCCATCGCCCCCAAAGGAGAGTCCAGGGAAGAGCAGCCTCCAGTGTATCGTGTCCTCTAAAGGGTCTGTCCTGTCACCTCTTCCTGCTCTGGTCAGCATCAAAGCTAATGTGTATTTGCAGTTCGTGTGGCCAAGGCTGAGACCTTGGCTTGGAGACTAATTCCTGATGAGGGGCAAGCATACTTGCTAATGAGCAACCTGATTAGTCAACTTTTCAAAAACACTGCTCAAGCTAATTGTAGAGCTCAGAGGTAATGGTTAATTTTTGCCAGACAAAATAATCTTCTCTCTGGCATTGAGATGGGAGGCCCAGGAGATGTGAGATGTATTTCTACCCAAGAGTTGCTGTAAGTGGCCTGAGCAGCGCGTGCACCCTCTCAGCACCATGGACACGAGTTCTCTGCTAGAGTAGCTCATCCCAAGTTCAGGGCAGATGCTGCTACCAAAATGTTACTTCTCCTGGAACAACATTTGGAAGGGGAAAAAAACATCTGTCACCCTTTACCAAGGGAGTACTAGAAGATCCTCTCCCATGTGTCAGTTGCATAAGTTGTTTTAAAAAAGTGTTAGTCTTTTCTAGAAAAATAAAAATGTCTGAGCTCTTAGATTGTAAAAACTGTTGTCATGACCATGTTCCCATTTCTGTGTTCAGTTCTCCTACTCTGGCTTTATATGTGCAAGGGAAGCTTTTTCAGAAAATATCTAAAAATTTCTGCTGCTCTGGTTGCAAGGTGATTCAATTTTGAAAATAATTTTCATTAAAAACAGAATAAACTAGATAGAAGAAATCTAGTGCCTCCCCTACCTGCTGTGCCTCCCAAACCTAAGATCATTCTCATCTGAGTGTCTGGTTGGCTATTTCTGCTCCCCATGTGCAAAGGGAATTTTCTCTTCTGCTTGGTCTGATGAGGTATTTGCATCTTGTGCTAAACAAGTGAAACAAAGCCCTCTTTGAAGTGCATAAAGCCATTTATTTCAAAGGGGAACCATGGAGTGTGGCACGTTGGCAGTGCACTTGGCTTGAATTTATCTTGAAATGCTGAGATGTCTTTCATGTGTTTTTATAATTACATCACTAGCACCGCTAAAGACTATTTCACTGTCTTCCAGGTAGAAATTCAGATGGAGAGGAGTATCTGAGAGAATGGAAGGCAGTCAGGTACACTGCACAAGCTAATTTTCTTGACCCAGTAGACCAGCAGTAGCACCCAGCCCCTGGGAGTACCGAGCTGCCTACCAGTCTGCTTCACCCACAAGCACCACATGCTTTACCCACAGGCTATTTCTTATACATACGTAAGGGAAACTCCCTGAAAACAGTCACTTCCTTAACCTTCATTAAGGCCCTATGCAGACTCATCTTTGATGCCTGCACATCCCTGCCAGCTGGCAATGCCTGGCTGTTGCTGAGCAGAGAGTTCTCCGTGTGTAGTGCTGCTTGCCTTTCCACTTCCTCCTCCTCCCTCCCCGCAAGTCAGTCTCCTCCACCTGCTGCATCTTGTTCTAATCTGGTTTGTGAGCACTTTGGGTCAGGGACTGTCTAATTTATAGCGTGTCTGCATGCCCCCTAGCACCAGGTAAAAGCTATTAATTCACACCACCCTATACTTAGAGAAAGTTTTATGGGATCAATAGAGCTGTGCTATTAATAATACAGCTAAAGTGTAGTAACTTCATACTGTGCATCACCTCAGAATAGCCCCATAACCTATTATAGAAAGAGAGTAATTTCCTCAAAGCTATGGCTGTAACCAGACCTGGGGTTTAGTTCTCCACTGAAGTATTTGTTGAACCTGAGAACCCTTGTCACAAAGACAAACCAGGCTGGGTGTGGTGCTGGCAAAGCTGATCTGAACTTGAAGAATTTCAGAAATGCTAGAAGTGTGAAGGAAACTTTCTCCTCAAATTACTATAAGATTGCATCACAACTTATTTTAAAGCTTTCTTAATTTCCGCTTTGAAGTTGTGACTCACATTTAGCATTTCTGTAGCATCTTTCAGTTTAAAATTGATTAGCAATGTTTGCTCCAATGTTTCACTTGGGGGGGTTTTTTTTTGAAAATTCCTACATAGGTGTTGGCTGAAGAGAAGCAGTAAGAGTGAGTAGAGTGGCAGCTGCTTATTGACAGTTTTGCTCTGTTGCTTTAGACCGTAAGGTTGCATGTGGCTGGCAGTGTGACATTGTTCCTTGGTGTGCACCAACCCAAGTCCTGCTCTGGAGATGGCTGTGCCCTACGAATGTGCCAGGCTGCAGCAGGGCCCTTGGCAAGTGGTCACACTGGTGGTGGTCTAACGCTGTCCGGTCTGTTCCCTGGCAGTGCCCGCAAGCCAGAGGCAGCGCGGCAGCGTCTCCAAAGCGTCCTCTCCTCAGCAGGCAGCAGAGGAAACGCAGCGGAGAATCGCGGAGCCGGGTGGGAGATGTGCTTTTTTCCCTCTTCGGGCGGCTCGTGCCAGGTAGCCTGATCTATGGCAAAAGCGTTCCCAAGAACAAAGGAGGCGAGAAGGGCCAGTAGTCTGAGGTCCAAGATGCTTTTAAACCGGAGAATTCAGGGACTAGACTGGCACCGAGAGGGGCTGGGAGCCCCTTTTTCAAGGGGGGCAGTAACAGAAGGGGAACAATGGGGAACAGGTAAGGGGAGGGCACAGCAGGGATGCAATCCAATGAGGGAGTTTGGGAGGCGGGGACTGTAACACAGAACCGATGAAGAACCGAACTTAACAGAACTTTCCAGACCAAGGGGAAGAACAATCTTCAGGGTGCCACCCAGTGGGCTGCGGCTTATACCTCTGTGCCGCTCATGGAACCCCCCTCAGACCCACTGTCTAAGGCGGGGAAATCCCCCCACTGTATGGCCAGGGTTTGGTTGACAGTGCGGGGCTGCAGCCTGGAATCAGGCTAAGCCACTGCCACAGTGGTCAGGGCAGAGGAGCAGTCCCTGGGCATGAGCTGTGAGTTTTCACTGTCACAAAGAGCAGCAGCAGCAGCTTTGAGTTGGGGAAAGTTCTTACCATCCAGCCACCAAGAGAACTACCATTGCACATCTGTGCTTTCAGGCTGCTTGTCACACGGACTGGGACGATGCAGTTTTGGCTCAGTATTGTCTCATCTCGGGTTATTTTTTGCAGACTGCCAAAGGCACTGTCTTGTGACATTATATCCATGTTATTAAACATATGTAGCCTGAGACAGGATCATAAAATGACATCCTGTCTTGGGGTGATTTTGTGGTGATTAGTCTATTCCCTGATTGTCTGCTTTATGCC
The DNA here is from genome assembly GCA_013389985.1 of Dryoscopus gambensis. Lineage (NCBI taxonomy): Eukaryota > Metazoa > Chordata > Aves > Passeriformes > Malaconotidae > Dryoscopus > Dryoscopus gambensis. The sequence continues at coordinate 144,575 of WEIT01005661.1, forward strand.
CAGAAATGGTTGCTGTAGCTTTAAGGTGGGTCCGGGGGGAGGAGGGAGCTTTGGGGCTCTTGGTCAGGCTTTTTCAAAGCCTCACTCCGCAGGTGTCCGGTGTGCCCTGTGGTCTGGGGTTTTTTTGCTTGGCTAGGTGAAACTCTCTCCCCCCTGGCCGCCCCCAAACTCGTCAGGCCAGCCCAGTCTTGGGGGGCTTCAGAGGGGAGATGTATCAGAAACCAGGCGAGAGATCCACAGAGGCTCAGTTTCCTTATGTTTATTCTCAGGGATGAAGGAGGAAAGAGAGGAAGAACAATGGCGGAGCAGGGTTTTGTCTGGGGTTTGGTAGGTGTGGGTTCTTGGCCCTGGGCCAATGGGATACAGAAAGGAAGGAAGGGTCAGGCTAACACAGTTACAGCTTATGGGGGTCTCTTGGGAGGATCATACCATGCCCCAGGGAAATGTAACAGCTAGGTTGGCTTTTTGTTAGCTTAGGCAAGAAGGTTTTTTTTCCTTTCCTTTCCTGAGCCTTGGAGAGGCTGCAGCAGCAATCCTTCGGCAGCTTTTTCAAAGTGAACTGGACAGCTTGGTTTTGGTCTGAGATCAGAGACCAGCGGGGAAGGTAAGGGGCTGCTCCGTTTTGGCCCCACACCTCGGAAAAGCCGAGCCAGCGAGAGAAAAGCACACCAAACCCACCTGCTTCATCTGCTCTGAGGAGAGGACCAACACCAGAGACTGACCAAGTTCCCATCTATTTGCCCGAGCTGCTGCGTGAACCTTTTGTTTTTCAGGTTTTTTTTCTCCCTGAGACAGGACCTGGCACCATCTTTCTCCCCACAACACGGCCGGCCGTTGTGGGTTTTTTTTTAATTTTTCCCTGGCGTTTTGGGTTTTTCTTGCAGTGTGTGCGGGGGAGGGAGGTAAGGTCTGACAATTCCATATCTAGAATTTATTTACCTTTTTCCCCGTGCCGTGTGGGGCACTCTATCAATAACCGGTTGGGTTTTTTTCCACTTTCATCCACTAATATTCATTTCTTACTGGTGGAAAGGGACTGTTGGAACCCTCTCTTTTTTTAGAAGAATCACTCATTCCAGAGTGGTTTTCTCCTAAACTTGTCTCCAAACCGAGACGCATCCTCTGAGCAGTGAATTCTAAGACAGCCCAGAAAAATACGTGAAAACAGAATGCTGTAGAGCTTTTTAAGGTGATGTTAGATTCCAGGCCTTGGGCAATGTCACACTTAAAACCAGGAAAGGATGATGCACGCAATTATACCAATGCATTGCTGTAAATCCAGCGGGTGCTGATGAGCTATCTGTGCAAGAAGCTACCTTAAAGCACTCTAATAAGAAGGCATTTGCCTTTACTTTGCCTCCCTTAAGTCCCATAAAGCTTTAGCAATATCTGTCTGAGCTGTTCAGCTCTGCCAGCGGCCCTTAGGGAGTTTGTGGTTTGCTGGATGGATACCTGCTCCCCTTCAAGGCATTGCACACACACAGGGGTCTGAGAAGCCCATGCATATTTGTGCACAGCTGACTTTCTGCCAGGTGATTTTCATGTCAGGAAGTTCCATCTTGCTTAACTGTAACCTTATCACGATGAGGAAGTAGAAACACATGCTTGGTTTGATGTTCCTACAAATGCAATATGATTTGCTGTCTTGGAGAAACCAGCTAGGACTTATTTTCCTGCTGTGACTTCCTTCTTCCAGGGCTTCACAAGTTCTTGGCACAGCTTTGAAATCAAACCTGGGGAGTGGGGGGCACTTCTGAGAAAGGCAAAAACAATGGCAGAGCCCTTCAGCTTGCTCTTCCTTCTGATGCTAGACAGCCAAATAAAAAGGAGAAGAGAGCTGGGGGGCGTTCCTTTATGTCCTAACTTCAGAGATCATGAGAATGGTTTTGCTTCAGCATTGTTTACAATAGAACTGGGAATATCTTGGCAGTTGACTATTGGTTTTGAAGGTATAGTATAAACAAATGAGTCTTTAAAAATCAAGGGGACGTTTATCCTGTGACCATTGCTGCTACGTTTTCCTCAGGCATCCTCATCTGAAACAAGTTCATTGTGTGAAACACTGTCTCTGCTGCCTGGAATATGTTACACATCAGCTGCAGCTGATGCCTGTAAGTAGCTATGCATACCAGCTGCACCGGTAATTCATCTTTAATAGTATATTTATGATTCAAACTGGGTCTTTCTGTCTGTTTTTTTTCTCAGGCTATTTTTAAATTGCTCAAATGGCAGGGCATTCATTATTTCCACTAGATGACTACATTGTTTTGTTCCCTAGTAGATGTTTCAAAAAGGAGTGTAGTGGTTTACTGTCTACTGAAAGTGGCTAATTAAGAATTGTATTTCTCAAATTAGTACTTGGAGCAGTTTCCCTGGACTGTCATGTGAAGAAGATTATTTTAGTAATTTTCCCAAAAGGTGAGAAAGCTGTAACATAATGCAAACTTTCCCTGTAGTTTCCTATAGGTGAAGGTTGTTGGTAGATAAGCCTTGACTTGTGATCTAATTAGTCTGTGCTTCAGGAGTGTCTTTTTGAAAGTCAGTGTGTGTGTGTATTATATATAAAATATATAATTTTATTTTTAGAGGTGAACACACTATGTGCCAGCTGAAGAACATACATTCCACTTAATGTTATGGAAATGTGTTGTGAACAAACTTTTCAGAAGAAAAACATGGTGTGCTAGTGACTGAATAATGATTAATGAGTTGGCAAAATCACTGTTGTTAGGTAAAATCACTCAGCAAAGAACTACTGTGTTTAAGAACAGTCTTAACAATGGAATAGATAGATCATACTTTGACTTGCACCATCAATATGCTAACGACTGCTTTTCTTCTCACATTTTGTGATACGAAAGCCACTGTGACCTAACCTTTGAAGTGTCCATACTGTCTTTTAAAACATGAACTGACCCATAATTACACAGAAATTCAGTAAGTTTTTACAGCAAGTTTCCACTTCATTCCACACTTTATTCGTTACCATGAAAAACCCTTTTTCTCTGATCTGTACATTTTCAGACACTCTGAGTGACAGCCTTCTCTTGACAGCAAACAATTTCCCCGGTCAAATAAAGGGAGAGTCCTGTGGGGAACTTTCCAGGATAAGCAGGACTCATCCCCAGTTGTACCCTTATTTTTCTGAAAAACAAACTTGGTTTCTTCAAACAAAATGGTAACACTTACGCTCCCAGTTCTGCTTAGCTGCTGGCCTGGGCTTTGTAAATGTAAGTGCAGATTATGAATGCATGTGCAGTGTCTGATATTTCTAGGAAGAATACTTTATAACTGAAATCTCTCTTCTCCTGGGAATGAAAGCAAAACAAATTTAAGGATTAAATCACACAGAGGTATAATCCCCAAGGGAAACTTACTTTAGTTATTATGATTATATTACGATGTATGCTTTAGTACAGCAAAAGCTGTGTGAATACTATTTCAGTGGGGAATAATTTTTAGCCTTACAGCCTATACTACATTATAATGCATTTCTGGAAGCTTGATGAATCATAACTGCAATTCTCAGACATCTTTGCTTTCTGATATTCCTAACCTTCTCTTCTAAAAGAGAAAGGAAAAGAGCATGAGATTCTGTTGTGGTTTGACACTGGCCAAATGCCAGGCACCCATGAAAGCCTTTTGCTCACCCTCTCTTGCTCTCAGCTGGGCAAAGGAGGGGGAAAAAAATTAACGAAGGGCTCATGAATTGAGATGAGGACTGGGAGAAAACACTCTGAGGGCAAAACAGGTTCAAATTAAAAGGTATAAAGTAAATTTATTATTAACAGAGTCAGAGGAGGATAATGAGAAGTAAAATAAGCCCTTAGAAACACCTCTTTTCCCCCCAGCCCCTCCCTCCTTCCCACCGACAGTGCAGGGAGATGGGGCATGGGGGTTTTGGTCAGTTTGTCACTCGAGATCTTTTTCTGTTTGCTCAGAGAGAGGAGTTTTTCCTCTGCTGTGCTGTGGGGTTCCTGCCACGCGAGACAGTTCTCCGTGAACTTCTCCAGTGTGGCTCTAATCTCATGAGCAGCAGTCCTGCCAAAACTGCTGCAATGTGAGTCCCTCCCATGGGCAAACAGTCTTCCCAAAACTGTTGTGGTGTGAGTTACTCCTCCACGGGGTGTGTCGCTAGAGGACACGATAAAGACCACACATACACTCAGATGAGTTGTCAGGGGAATATCCCAATATTTTAATTTCTGTCAGGAATATATATACAGCTCTGAACATAACAATAGATTGGCTGATTGAGGTGACACCTCTTCATCCAGAATGGCTGGACAGTCAGTCCATCAACCTTTCTCCTCATGGGAAAGGAATGAAAACATAAGAAACAGTTACAGCAACATCAGCTGTTATTTACATTAAGACTGTGAGAATTCTCTGATTCTGTGACTCCAAAAATGTAAGCATCAGAAGGCCGAGAGAGCAGGGAAACAGGGGTGCAGTCCTTTAAGGATCACGGCTTTCTCTGGTATTCACCTGCTCTGGTGTGAGCACTTCTGCCACAGACTGCGGGTGCATCTCTGCATTCCCCATGGACTTCATGGGCTGCAGGGGAACAACCTGCTTCACCATGGCACTCACCACAGCCTGCAGAGGAATCTCAGCTCCGGTGCTTGGAGCACCTCCTCCCCCTCCTTCTCCACTGACCTTGGTGTTTCCATGTTGTTTTTCCTTAGGTCCTCACTTCCTCCTCTTCTCTGACTAGAAGAAAAACTGCTGTCTGTAGGTACCACTGCCAACAAGTTCCATCATTTCAAAGATTCTTACCGGATCCCACAGCACTGAGAGGCTGATCTCGTCTAGGTCCCACATCTGGGAGTTGCTCGCCATGTTTCCACCCACCGGCCAGGCAACCCTGCTGCCACTGTGCAGGCGCTATTTAACGCCTCTCTTTCATGCAGGGTGCCGGGAAGGAGAAGCTGCTGCTGCTCCCTCTGCCCTGCTGCCCATGGCACAGCTAGCTGGGGGCAGCCAGGCAGGCAAGGCTCGCTGCAGGCCACACCGAGATGGCAGCGGCCGTGGCGCATCGCCGCGTGCTGCTCCGGGACGGCCTCGCCACCCCTGGAAAAAACTGCCCATCTGCTGTTTGATTTTCCTTCTTAAATATGTCATCGCAGAGGCATTACCTGTTGCCCTGGTTTTCAGCCTTCTGATTGTTTTGCATAGTTTTGGAGTCAGAGTTTCAGAGTTCTCACAGTTTGATGTAAATAATAGCTCATATTTTCTAACCGTTTCTTGTGTTATGAGTTCTTTTCCCATGATGGAAAAAAGTGATGGACTCTCTATGTGACCAATGTGGTTGAAGAGGTGTCACCTCAATCTTCCAATCCATTGTCATGGTCAGACCTGTATATATATTCTTGAGAGAAATTAAAGTTTGGATTTTCACCTTGACACCTCACCTGAGCACACACATCTTTTATTGTGTCCTCTAGTGACATCACCAGTCTCTCTAACTCGGCCAGCAGCATGTCCACCTTCAGAGCCGTCAGAGATTGGCCCTGTCAGACATGGTGGAAGCTTCTAGCAGCTTCTCACAGAAGCTACTTCTGTGGCCCTCCCCTTCCACCAAAAAACCAGGCTGTGCCAAATCAACACAGATTCATAAAAGAAAAGCTTAAAACAATTTAGTTAGACAAGTTTTAATCCTGCGTTAATTACACAATGTTTCATGGTATGCAGTGTTTATGCAGTTTATGGAAAAATAACAGGATGAACCATTTCAGACAGTCTAGTGCTGCTTTTTTACTGGTATAAGACCTGAGTGATCAACCCAGGTCAGCTTCTGTGCTTGTGCTGGGGAAGTCACCTGTGCAAGGTGTGAGATGTGGGAAATTGGGTCCTCCTGCACACAGTGGCTGAATGCTTTTGCATGCTATTGTTCACATGGTGTGCCTTGAGGCAGCAGATCAAACCTCACAGTCTACTCTAGACCCAATATTGGAGTACAGGACTGTACTCATATCTGTGTTGAGACTGTTTTGCATCCCACTGTGCCCAATAAAGGAAATATACAACTCAGCTGTTGGAAAAATGGAAGTTCATGGATTTCAAATTACTTTATTTTTTTGGAAGATGCAACAGAAACTGGTCCTAATGTTTGAGTGAATATGCAATAAATGAGACTAGCTAAAAGTAAAACAAAATGATATTCTAAATACAAAATGAAAATTCTAGCAAATGCTGGAAGTCCCATGTACAATAACTGGCAAGCCAAGGCTGTCTGGTAGTGTTTAACAGCACTGTAGCAAGGAACAGCTACACATCCTTCCATATCAATAGTGAATGAACTACACTAGAAGACTGCTATTTGGCTGAGTATTAGGGTTTCCTGTCTACACAGCCAGGTCCTTATTCTGCCACACACACCATCTAATTTCACTGTTTGTGTGTACCAAACAATACAGTGTTTACAGATGCTTAACTAAAGAAGAGACTAAATTACTAGCCCAGGGTCACACAAAGAGTCCCTCAGAGTAAGAACATGAGCCCAGGTCTTCAAAACCCTGGTCTGGTGCCCTTACCATGAGATCAACCTTCCTGTGAAGACTGAAAATCCATATTGGTTGCATTGTTGCACTGTATACAGCTGCCTCTAGAATACTGTGCTCTTTACAGAGCACTTCATTACCAAGAAGGTATTGATTGATGCATTGGAGGGAGTTCAGAGAAGAGCAACAAAAATAATTAGGGAGTGAAGAGATTGACTAGAAAGATTGATTTAAGAGGAAGATTAAGTGAGATAAATATGTGTAGCTTGGCTCACCTGCAGCATGGTGCATAAGTCCACAAATACTTAACAGGTATGAACAATCAGGAGAAAGAACTACCAATACTGGTCCAGTCTATTTGTAATTTGATGGTGCCACATGCTGTTGTTGTGCAGAGCTTTCTCAGAGCATGACTGGGTCACAAAGCCTGCCTTTCAACATCCTCAGGGGAAAAATGGCTATTGCAGCTATGGGAGCAGTGTGACAACACAACAGGATTCTCTTCTGGGCAGTGGCAGGCACTGGGGAGGGAGCAGAGGTGTCACTTAACAGAATCGTGGACGCTGTCCTGCCTAAGTTTTGAGGGTGTTTCTTGATCTAGAACAGCAAGACTCATACCAAATGTGTGATACACTGTAGAGGAGACATTGTAGTTAATACCATTGTATCAGTTAATGGCAGTTGTATCAGTTAATGGCAGTTGCCAGAGTAACTATGATACTTGATTATTGTGGAATAGCACAGCAAGAAGCCAGGTAAAGATTGTGGAAGTTCTTAGTACGTCTGGAGTGGACCATCCCAGCTTTGATCAACTATAGAATGAATTGGAAACAAGCTACTTCAAATAAATTCTAAAATAACATTTGAGATTCAATTTTTCTTCGAGGAGAAAGTGGATTTCCTAATAATAATAAACCCCTTTAATAGTTTCAGGTGACATTCAGCAGCTGCCATCAAATGATCATGGTACAGAGCTTACTGGATGTCATTGCTTATCCAAGAAAATTTCCACATCATTCTATGAATATAACAGGCATGTCTTGTTGTTGTCCTTGTAGCAGGACAGGGCTGATGTTGCCATGTCCTGAGGCAGCCCACACCCAGTTGTGCCCATTGATGTTGGTGCACAATAAATAGATCAGGATGGGGTTGGGGGAGGATGTTGTCTGAGATGTGTTTTTTTTCAACAGCATATAATTTTGCAAAGACAGAATGTGCTGATCTGTGATTTTATGCCTGGGAATTAAACATATCTACAACAGGATCACATCGATGTGTGCAGCTGTGAGAAGATGCCAGTGCGTAGTTGCATGTACAGAACTTTTTGGGTGAGCTTCCCTGCCCTCCTTTTCTTCCTATGCGAGTAAAAGAAAAGACACAGTTTGTTCTCCCATTACAACCACTGGCTTGTACATTCCTTTTTTCTTTTCTTTGCAGGCTCTGTTTGTAGTTATATAGTCAGGTCTCCACAGAGTAATTTACTGTCTGAATCTCTCCCAGAATCCAGCTTGAAACCAAGCTGTAAAAACAGCTGAGAGTGTAAATAATTCATGCAGACAATATGACTTTTTTATGTAAATTCGGTGCATTAACCCTCTATTATAATGATGGACGACAGATATGGGCGACGTTGCCTTGGTAAGAGCTAATGGATGGCCGCCATAAATTCACTGCACATTTTATTGTGTTGCTGGAAATTGTGCCTTCAGGCAATGCTGTTTACCTTTATGTAAAACTCAGAGTTCCCTAAATATTACAAATATTTTACATCCGACTCCTCAGCATTTGGGCACAGCACACAAATCAAGCTTTCTTCATTTGAGCTGTAATTAAAGGTTTGGGTTTTTTTCAGGGACAATTATCTAAAACTATAAAGAGAAATATGTTTTCCCCTTTAGATGTTCAGTCACTGATGTATTAACAAAACCTTTGAAGAAAGATATTAAATATCTGCAACATAAAACTTTGCATTAGGCTATATGCTGTATGCATACATAACAAATTTGGAAATAGTTTCTTGTTTCTGGTTTTTATTTTTTACCATTTCTTGTGCTTAGTTACACATAAAAGATTCTTTTTTTCCTCACACATATGCTTCTCTCTATAATTCATATCTGTTTTATCAGTGTAATTCTCTGAACAGTGTCCTTGAGGAATTCTCTCTCTCAGTAAACATGGCAACTTCAGTTCATTTCAGGGAATTTTAAATAAAGAATTCCTGGTTACTTTTTGTTTCTACATGTTACTGTTTTGTACAGACCTTAAGTAAATTGGGATGACACAGGTAATTTTTCTCACAAAAAAATGATCTCAGCAAAACAGAAACTTACTGTACATACTTACTGTACAATGTTTTCTTTATACATTTTTTAATAGATAAATATTAATATAAGTATACAATTAATTCAACTTAATCGAATGTTCAATTTAGTCTCATAGGACACTGTGGCTTTGGAAGAAGAAAACAAGCAAAAAGCAGTCACATGTAGAAAAGGATCCTACAGCTTCTGAGAGTGTGAACAGGATCTCATTCACAACAAAGGGAGGTAATGCCAAGAACAATGGCATGTTTGTCCCTTGTCATGTTGGCCAAACACCAGTTGGCCAGAGGACCCTGATGACTAGAGCAGTCTCTGGGAAAGCACCTATGTGAGAGTTTATTGAAATCTCTNGAGGGAAATTGTGTAGATGAGCAGTGATAAAAGCATGTTCACTCAGTCTTTGCCTTTCAATGGAATGTGCCAGTTTGGGCAGTTTTGTTTTGATATCTCTGTGAAAAAACACTGCACAAAGTTGACTAGGAGTGACCACAATTGAGCTAGCTCCAATAGAAATGCATTGCACCTTCCAAAACACCCCAGTTCCCTGAGGACTAAATAGAAGGCACACTGTAAGAGAGATAAAAACCGCTGAATAGAGGGGAATGCAACAACTGTGCAGGGGGGAAAGGGCTAACAAAATGAATCACATGTGGTATTAAGTAAAGTCTAGCAGTTTAATTACGCATAAACCTATTTAATAATTTGGTTTATTTTGTATCCTAGCTGTGCATGCTCCTTTCAACTATATTAGGAATGCCACAAGATAAAAGGACGAAGACTATTACCAAGGGCATTTACATATTCTTGGTCTTCAGTATTGACTGAGACTCCTAAATTTGGACTTCCAGATTTCACACTTTATTCTTCTGATGGGCTCTGACGGGTTCTACTGCCCTGAAGCCACTTTGCAAAATTCATAGCAGCTTTCACATGCTCTGATACTTCTTGGGACCAATTCAATCTTGAACAATAGATGTGTGTGCAGTAGAGCCAGGAAATGTTACACGGGAGATCATAGGCTTATTCCCCAATAACATTTTGATTTGTAAAGTATTCCACTACACAAAACACACACACGAGACAGCATTAAAAAGTATTTGAGACAATAGCCAGCAAGACAGAAAGGTGTCTTAAAATATATATTGACAGCAAGGCCTGGGATATGAGCAGGACACACTAAATAATCAGTGGAAATATTACAGAAAGAGTTTTCAATATTTTATATTATTCAGCCATTTAACAAATCTCTCCTGGGACAGAATTTGGCCTTCAAAAAACAAAAAACAAAAACAAAACCCCTTACTTTTGACATTTTCCCCCCCCATTGTTTAAAATAAAGGTGTTTTTGTAATTCATACATCAAGAGAAGGCCAGTTTTCCAGTCTTGTTCCTTGTCCAGTGCATTTCCATGCAGAGCAGACACAGACATGGATTGCCGGGAGGAGTTCTAGGGCGGGTTTGATCTGTTTGAAGGAAGTATTGTCTATGATCCAGGACATAACATTGTCCAGTGTGATCCTGCTCCCCCTTCCTTATATACAGCAGAGTATTCCTCTGCTTAATGACATGCAGATCATAAGGCATCCTACTGTCCAGGTATGCAGTTTAAATGCCAAATGTTCTCGACTCTTGAATAGTAATTTATGGCTGTTACCCTGTGTTGGATGGTTTGCTTCTATGGAATTTGTTGCAAGGATTACAAGACTTTGGTTGCACAGGGGAAACAGCACTTTCTTTCCTGTGGTGCAGTCCCAGCTGTGCCACTGTGTAACTCAGAGATGATAAAGTGGAAGGGAAGTGTATTTTGAGATGGAAGCAGAGCTTGAAAGCATGTGGGCTGCCTTGTAGGATTGTGAAGAGAACATTTCTCTTCCTCATGATGAACACATCCCTGGGTCAGTCCAAATACAATCTGCAATTATAGATTGCTACAAATTGGAGTCCATAACGAGCCTTCCTTAATTTCCTCTGTAACAGTAATGTTCTTATATTCTCCACAGAACCATGGTTGCCAGACACTGCTGCCATGGGCAGGAATGCCTTTCACTTAACACTGGAATAGGTTTCACAGAGAAGTTGTGGATGCAGCATCCCTGGAAGTGTTCAAGGCCAGGTTTCAAGCAACTTGATCTGGTAGAACACTGGAAGTGGGAGTTGGAACTGGATGATCTTTAAGGTTGTTTCCAACCCAAACCATTTCTGGATTCTATTAACAGAATGCTCCACATACACTGTGGAGCAGGTTTCACTTTGGTTAATTTAGGGCTCCTGAAAAGAATGAGGCCCAGATTGCCCACCCATTTCTCATGTCTAATGCAGCATTGTCAATACAAAGATTTTTGTTAGCCCCCTTCTTCTGTTTAATACATTTAAGTACTGCACTCTGCATATGAAGAATAGTGATGTTATCAGAAAGCATTCAAAAACATATGTTTTAAAGAAATGTGTTGACAACTGCTGAAGTAAAGTTTTTGTTAAGTCTCAAGAGTTTATCCATGACAAGCAGTATTAATGAATTGAATTAATTAAAAAGCATTTCAAGATGAAACAGGACCTGTTCTATGTAAAATGCTCTATACATTAGACAAGCATTATGGAAATCACTGCTTTGTACTACACTGTAATGCAGCCATTTATAAAAGCTTCTCAAGATCCATGGATAGCATTAATTTGGGTTTAGCGTGTCTTTGAAATTCATTGAATACAGCATGTGCTATTTAAAAGCATGAAATCTGGATGGTTACACTGCTATCAACGTTTATTTGGCTTGGAGAAGGAAACGAGCGCAACATTACTGGAATGAGTAAGTGGGCATGTGAACAGGGTGAAACCATGAGGACCTGGCAAACCCTGGCAGAGGCTGGTGCTGACATTTTTAGGGAGCAGACTTGTCTGGCAGTAACTCAGGGTCCTGAGCTGGTTTGAAATGGGAGTTGTTTTACTAAAAGACTAATTTCTCATCTCTGCTGTTCCTGTGCCATCAACTCCTCTCCTTTATGGACCAGGCTTGTCCTTCACTATGTCTTCTCCTTTTTAGGTTGTTTTTGTGCCCTCTCTAAGAGTAATACCATCAGCAGTGACCACTGGCATTACGAAACATCTGTATTCTGCATCATGAATCACTACAATGGGCAAAATACCCTTATGAGTGTGTGCAGTGTGGTTTGTGTGAGCTTCTGGCCATGATGGTGAGAAGCCAAGCATGAGCAAGGGTAGTGCAGTCCTACAGCAGGACCAAGGAGATGGGTGTCCACTGGCAGCCAGGAGCAAAGTGCAATTCTGCCTCACTGGGCCAAAATCAATCATAAAATCAGAGTTCTTGGCAGGAAGCATATCTCAGAGGGTAACGTCTATCTCTTTGCACACAGGGAGAATCCTTACTTAGGTTGAGTTAGGATTGTGTCTTGGATTTGGATGAGTAAGGTAACAGTACCCACACACAGCACATTAAAACAATATCTCTTTGAAATATCATTAAATATGTAACTTATTCATAAATAAAAATATAAAGGGTGAAAGATGAGAAACTGTGAAAAACTTCATACATGCATGGTGAAGTTTGTTTCACTTTATGTGTCTCAAGATTTGGCTTGTTGGAGATTATTTCCAAAGGATCCACCTTTAGCTATCTGTTTTGTAATTCCTCTGGATCTTAATAGAGGAAATTACATCCTTGAAGGAGAAGCAGCCAAAAAGCTGTTGGTGTATTTGAAATATTGTAATCTATTAAAACTCACAATTCAATCAAGAATATGGCTGAGCAGTAGAGAAGAAAAAAAAATCCTAAATACAAAGTGAATTTTAGGTTCCTCAAGCAATGTACACAGACATTTAAAGGATGGTAATATTTGCTACTTAGCTACTGCACATGCTTCTAAAAACTTGTTTAAGACATTGCTTAGAATATCAGTAAATCTGACAGGCAGCCTCATTGGTTAGAAAAAGGGATAATTCATTTGGCCCTTAGAGTATTAGGAAAAGAGCAGCCAAAACTGCATCCCAGAGTGCTTTGGGAGATTCATCCTTTAAGCAAGTATGAATCTGCACTGTAAAAAAAAAAAAAGTGAGCTTGTTCTGCTACTTCACTCTAACATGAGCAATATGTTTGCACTTGTCACAGGTAGCATTTGCATTTATTATCTGCATGTAGAGAACTTCTAAGCTGTCTTATACCTGCTCAACCGGCCCCGGTAGCATTTGGGCCTGACCAAAAGAAGTCTCTCCCCACCAGCTAGGTGCTGTGCTACCTGCAGTATCTGCTAAAATGAGGTCTTGCATTTTCTATTTCCCTTCAGACTCTTCTTGCCAAGTAGATTCCAGGAAGGACCAAAAAGCCTTTTCTATGCAATCGTTTTTGAGGGCTGAAATAGCCTAGCTCCTCCCCAGTCTGTCTAGAGTGCCTGGCACACTCTCTGTCAGGCTGAGTGACCAGACAAGACCACAATATGTAGCACAGATGGGGTCATGGAAGTAAAAATCTGAGATGCTGGGCAAAAACTGGTTGCTGCTGATTGACAGTTTACAATGAAGTGTCCCATGGTGGTGGTGGTTGTGGGAGACCTGTGTTTGTAAGAGCCCTACATTGTAAAACTCTGTCGATGAGCTGAACTGAGCCTGGGCTCCCAGTAGACAGATTTTTTAACCAGATACTTGCAAAGCCAAATGGTCATCTCTAGGGTTACTTAACCAGTTGATCCTAGAAATTACTTGAAGATATAAAGATCAAGACAAATTCTGTCTGTTTCCATTACCAGGAATATTTGCTAATTTTTAAATGATCAGTCTGTCTGCATATAGGTGTGTGTTTCTTCTCTGTTGTTTTTCCACTTAGCAAACTCTTTTTGTTGTGATTCAGCTCATTCTGTGCTGTTGGACCAGCATATTTAAGTCAAAATATCCAAATTTGTCCTAATCGAATTTTTACAGCATTTTAAAATCCAAATTGTGACTTGCTCTGTGCACAGGTGGGAAGGTAAATAAAATTGAAGAAGAGGACTTCTGTGGAAGAAACAGCAGTAAGAAGGGCAAATAGATATGGAGGTAATGGAATAAGAAATAATGCTTGTGCCATTTCATTATAGAGAATAATAAACATATTTAAACCAGACAATATACACTGTGCTCAGAAAGAAGGGAAAAAAATTGGTGTTTGACTCTCCTCTTATTGCTGGAAGTTCAAGATGGTATTGCAGCAGCCCTGAGACACTTGGTCAGACATGATGCCTTGTATTTTCATTTACTTCTAAGAGTAGCAGAACAATTCTTGTTATTGGAAAATTATTTCCTCTAAGTCTTGGGAAGGATGTCTGGCTTTGAAATAGTTTCTAAAATAGAAATTGGGGAACAGTCTCATGAGGCACTTGATTTTTTTTTTTTGTTACAGCTGAGAATAGCATCTGTAGTAGTTAAATGAATATGAGTATTAATAACTTCAAATAATGTTACTTACCCAGACTATGTAAAAACTACTGTTTGAATTATGTTTTGCAAGTAGTGATATTGTTGGACTTCACCCTGAAATCCTGTCTGGAGCCTATATCTAGTCCCAGGTGGAGTAATTTGGTATTCTCAGTTCTACATGCAGTAGAATGGTAATCAGAATTGTGATGACATCACTGAACTGCTTATAAGGCGCTGGAATTTAATGAGTGTTAAATAAAAACAAAATAAATCATTGTAGTCTTCTCCAAGGAGAAATTGCTCTATATAATAAGGCAGAAAGTAACACTTCAAAACCCAGGGCACCACCCAGCCTTGCATACTTGAGATGGGGCAAGTGGATTCTCTAGAGAGACAAAGCCTCCCTCATACCCGTGCAGTGCGCTCCTGAGAGGAAGGAAGGCTGATTCCTTGCTGAAATACTGGCAGGGAGGGTCATCTTTGGGGGTCTTTCTTCAAAGGAGCAAACAAGCGGCCTTGCCACACAAACTTGAAGGTAAAGCACAATAGAGTTACCAGTTCTAAATAGTCCACAGCCTCACAATAACACAACAAAAGTCTAGTCAAGAGCCTTCAAAAGAGGGTGAAGATATTCATCAAACCTGATGAGGCTCCTATTAATTAGTGTTGTTGAGTGGTGTTACACTTTTGTAACTATTACTATTTTGAGATTTCACTAAGAAACCTAGTGGGGCTACTTCTGCACAATGTTAATTAGATATGGCAATTCCACTTACCCATACAGCCTCGGCACAGAACTATCACACATCAATATTTAATTTAATTACTGATGTTGTGGTGCTAGTCACATCTGATTTAAGAGATAAATATGCTTAATTAATAATGAGATAAAACACATACAGTATGTCACCTTTTGTCATTTGAGCTTTATTAGGTATAGTAAAAAAGACACACATGGATGTTGGAGAGGCCATGACATGGTGCTCTGTGTCTCTGCATTATCTTTGTCCTTGGATTTACCTGAGCTCACACTGCTCTGTAAATATGACAAAGACATCTGCAAGTGTCAAGGGTGCCAGCCTACATAAAGACACACTCGTTTCTTGAGTAATTCATCATTTACTTCCATTTTCTGCATAATTAAAAACCTGAACTTTCATCTTGGATTATACGTAGCATCTATAGGAATTCATTTTATCAGGTTTAATCACAGCATTCTCATCTGTGTTGAATGTGGCCTGGTACAGAGGCTGGGTGTGCAAGAATTCATTCTGCACAGCTCCCTTTGGAAGTGAGCTTTCTTCCCACTGGCACTGGACATCCTCTACTCAGAGCTTCCTGCAAGACCCTGTTGAGAATAGTGTTTATGATTGTTGTACCACAAGGTACAGTTCTGGAAGGGTATGTGCAGAAAGATTGCTTACCACTTTGTAAAGCCTGGGGGGAGAAGAGGACAGACAGCCAGGCCTTGCGACTGGTTATGATGATGAACCATATTAAAGTAGCTTCCATGCAGGACTAAGTCCCTATTTCGTAAAGGGCTTTGTAACAAGGACTGACAGTGTTAGCCTCAAAGACTTACCGTGAAATTCAAAACAAATGGATAAACAGGTACCACACAACCAGTGCACCAGATCTGCTGAAGTAAAGGAGACTGCTTCTGTTCATTTTTGATAGAAGATCAAAGCCTTAGCAGCTCCCCCTCNNNNTTGCAATGTCCTTTGTAGGCCTGTGTTTTCAGGGGTTCACAAGCTAGCACTAGAAGTTTGTGTGGGCTGAAACTTGCTATACAAGATCTTTACCTGGGGGCCATTTGGTTTGATGTTTCTGACAAAATTTGAAGAGCTCCTAAGTTAACTGTGCCAAACAAATAGTTTCCTAGAGGCTGAGAAGGTTTTTGAAACTTCCTTCAGGGAAAATTCCCAGTTGGCAGAAAACCTAGGAAAGCAAGAGCAACTCACAACCTTGTGACCTACCGAACACATACTGCTCTCAGACCCATTTGTGGTCCTTTTTTATATGTTATAAATAACTATTTTAATATTAATATTGATAATAACTAGTACAATGGGAACCTGTTGGGCTTTCAGGAATGATTAATGAAGGAGACCATCTCAGTATGGTCTGAAAGCCTCCCTTAAAAACCAAAAGAGCCAACCAAAAAATTAAGACTGGGAAAGACTTCAGCTGTCCAAGCCTGCCTTAAAACCCACTCAAAAGAAAACGCAAGAGAGGGGAGAGTAATGCACAAAGCATCAGTGTTTTACTGTTAATAGGCAGGGAGAAATGGAAGTGCCAGTGATTGAAAGTGAGGGAGACTCTTCTTCGAGGATAATAAAATAGGACTGCTGTTCTTTTCAGCTCATGATCCGGTATTGTAGGTGGTCACCATGGCTGACACTGTGATCTATTGGTATGATGGATGTACAGCAGAGTTTCCAAAGGGTGTGACTGAGGTATGGAATTCAGCTGTGCTGAGCTCACACCTTCTGTCAGCTGCCAGAAGTGGGAGAGGCATCCTGGGACCTGTTCCCTCTAATTACATTACCTGGTCTTGACAAGTAAATGCATTCAGAGTAGGAGAATGGGGGATGGAGGAATTTGTGGAACCCGTAGTTCCATCAGCCAAACCGAACAGTGAGAAGTGGTGTGTTAGGAACACTGTCCCCATGAGACCAGCAGCCTAGATGAGTAGCTAAGAAATGTATGGGAAATGAGAATTAATCCTCTTGGAGAAGAACCTGTAATTTCCCTCCAGGAGAGAAACAGTGCTACAGCTGGAAGGGCAGGTAAGAGCAGCACTGCCTGCAGCTCTGTCTGAGCATACTGCTTGTGCAGTAACACTGAGGCCAAACATCACCATAACGTACACCACAGTGTGTGCTTATCTGAAGAGGAGATAATGGAGCATCTCTCACAGTGATTGGCTTCCAGAGAGTATGGAGCACAGGTTATACCAATACCATGGGTATACTCAGTGTAGACACAGGATGTGGTAGTTGTACCAGGATCAGTAGCTAAAATGAAAGTGTGGCATAAAATTAAGTTCTTGCAATGGAGATGCACAGGTTGAGGCTTTATCCTACTGTGTGCTTAGCAGTTGTATTGCTATGTGAGGCACAAGATTCCCATTCCATCTTTCTTACAGGGTGCTTTGGTAAACATTCATTTCTTCCAGGTTTGTATTGTCATGGGAAAATTTTCTAGGTTCTCCTGTGGCAGTGTGAACTCTTGTGTGCTATGAATTACACCCATGAGCTGAGTGGATTAGAAAATTGGCTGCCCCTTCACAGAGCCAAAGGCATGCAGGAAAGTATTAATATACCTAGTCTCTTCTTGCCTCTTCTTCCTTCCAAATTCATACCCGCCCTCACTGGGGAACAGCTGAGAACAGTCTGGCCTAGACCAATGATTCCAGTAAGCACGTGTGATGCCACTAGCACCTACACAAGAAATTCCTCTCTCCCTCTTTCCTCCTGCACAGGGCCCATGGCTCTCTGTTACGGTGTAGCAGCAGCAGCAGCAGCCACTTAGCACAGGCAATTGAAGTATTTCTCACCTGCCCAGCCTGCCTGAGTCTCCTAGGCTTGCCTGTGGGATATGAACTCACATCTCCAGCTCTCCTTGTCATTCGCATACTTCCTTGAGGCTTGCTTTTGTATTAAAGTGCCTGATTCTGGTCTCAGGATTCAAAAAGGCAGCATGTCACCAGTGATTACTAATAGCAATTGCTGCGAGTTAGGATATACACCTACATGACATCCAGCAAAATAGGCTGAAGCAGATTAAAGATTAATACAGTCATTTGACAAGGAAATAACAGTCACCTCATCCTTTCAGTACCTAACTGTGTCTGGCTGCTGCACTTTAGAGTACCTGCCCAGTATTCTCCCTGTTTTGGTCATTTATACTTGGACATGGTTTTGAGAAGCCACAACTTACTTAGACTCCCTTTTCTGTGAATGAGTAGTTTAAAATTGTTTCTTCCAAAGTTCATTATTTTTCACTTGTGTATACTAGTAGGTAATGGAATTGTGTTGCAGAAGACTCACGGCTGGATATGACAGTCAGAACCAGATGTTCACACAACAGGCCAGACACAGCTGGTTCTCTGTAGCTGGCAAGGGATGCAGAACAAGTAAGTGCAGAGAGAGCAAGCCTGAAAAAAATCTAAGGTAATCAAGCTGAATATGCCTGGAGTTTTAGGCCATGTGGAAGATTGCCAGAAGGCTGTTTATTCTGATGTCTACACCTGCTGAATGGGAATGCTTTGTGTGAACTCAGAGCTTGAAGTAATACTGTCTCTCTCCCTTTTTCAGCACTCCACTCCCTCTAGGCAGTGTTTCTTGCTTGATAAATTGTGCTCTACCGCTTAGGTTTGGTTGAAAAAAACCCAAGAAACCAAACCTTAACTTATTTCCTGGCTATTGATGAGCATAGAAAGAAAGTAGTGCAGTACTGGAGAACAGAAAGGAAGTGTCACAGATTGCCCCTTGGAGAGCTGAAGTCTATAGGCAGTGCAATCTGCTAGGTGTGTTGAGAGCCACTGAAAAGATTTTCTTTGTCCCACTTATAGTGAACTGGGAGAGAAATTCCCACAAGCACTTTTACCTCCTGTTGTGTGTACACTCACCTTTCTGTGCTCAGTCAAACAGATTGATCTGACAGTGCCCCATCTGGCTCAGCCCTGCTGGCTGCAGCCTTCTCCTCACAGCCAAGCAGCACCTGCCTTGCTGTCAGCGTGAAAGCTCTTGGGACTTCCATCTTACAAAAAATTTTGGTGTTGATAGTGGTGGTGAGCATGACGAACGTTTGATCACAATGATTTCTCAGTGTCAAGGGAGGATTTTTGGATAAACAAGACCAAGGAGATCAGAGATGGAAGGACCACTATCTTAAAGTTGCTGACAGGGTAGAGATCTCTTTGAAGACACTATTTTCCCCAAGCCTCTGTGCCTCTGTAAGGAAATGAGAGCACCTCACATGTGCAACACCAGTTACCTTAAGGAGTGATGTCCACTGCTGCAATAGTAAGCTCTTATAAACACACAAAAATCTGTCTTTTCTTGTATTTGGTTTTTATCAGCATTTTCCTGATCATTGTACTGATGCATTCAGTATAGTTCTCTGAGAAACCTTGGGCTCTCACACTCTCCTCAGCAAGCAGCAACACAGATTTTGCCACCTCTCCACCTCAGCGTGTGCTGAGCAGTACCCATGCTGTAGCTGACATGCAGCATGTGCAGCTGCACTGGTGATGATGGTGCCCACTGCTGTCAGTACCATTCCTGATTCTCAGATGCAGCAAATGAGCATTTCATTTCTTTCGTTCATGCATGTGATAGTTCTTCCAGTGTTCTTACTGTTCTGTACCAGTTTTGGTGGGACTAGAGTTAATTTTCTTCATAGTAGCTCTTTGGTGCTGCCTTTTGCAGCTGAGATGAAAAAAGCACTGATAACACAATGATGTTTTAGTTATTGACAAACATTGCTTACACAGCATCAAGGCCTTTTCTGCCTCTCAAACTGCTCCTTCCTCGTTCTTCCAGTGTTCTTACTGTTCTGTACCAGTTTTGGTGGGACTAGAGTTAATTTTCTTCATAGTAGCTCTTTGGTGCTGCCTTTTGCAGCTGAGATGAAAAAAGCACTGATAACACAATGATGTTTTAGTTATTGACAAACATTGCTTACACAGCATCAAGGCCTTTTCTGCCTCTCAAACTGCTCCTTCCTCGTTCTTCCAGTGTTCTTACTGTTCTGTACCAGTTTTGGTGGGACTAGAGTTAATTTTCTTCATAGTAGCTCTTTGGTGCTGCCTTTTGCAGCTGAGATGAAAAAAGCACTGATAACACAATGATGTTTTAGTTATTGACAAACATTGCTTACACAGCATCAAGGCCTTTTCTGCCTCTCAAACTGCTCCTTCCTCGTTCTTCCAGTGTTCTTACTGTTCTGTACCAGTTTTGGTGGGACTAGAGTTAATTTTCTTCATAGCAGCTCTTTGGTGCTGCCTTTTGCAGCTGAGATGAAAAGAGCGCTGATAACACAACGATTATTATTAATAGTTATTGCCAAACATTGCTGACACAGCATCAAGGCCTTTTCTGCCTCTCAAACTGCTCCTTCCCCGTGAGGAGGCTGGAGTTGAAGGAGAAGCTGAGAGAGGACACAGCTGACCCTGACTGACCAAAGAGATTTTCCACAATATGTACACAATACATATTCCACATCATGCTCTGCAGTAAAAGCTGTGGGGAAGAAGGAAGAAGAGGGGGCATTCAGAGAAACAGTGTTTGTGTTCCCAAGTCACTCTTAGGTGTGCCAGAGCGCTGCTGTCCTGGGGATTGCAAATACCTGCCTGCCCATGGGAAGTGGGGAATGAGTTCCTTGTTCTGTTTTGCTTGCACATACACTTTTTGCTTTACCTCTTAAACTATTGTTATCTCAACACATGAATTTTCACAGTTTTACTCTTCTGATTGTTTCCCTCATCTCACTGTGGCAAAGTGAGTAAGCTGCAGCATGATGCCGAGCTGCCTGCCAAGGCTAAACCACAACATATCCCAAAGGTATGATCAGTTCAGGGGGTTCTCTATAAATGCACCATAGTTTTCTCTCAATTTCCCCGCCTTTGCTGACGGATACAGTGGACTTCCTAAAATGCTTATGGAATTTTGTTCCCTAACCTGACCTAGATAACTGATGTGTTATGCTATGATGCTTTGCCAGAAAGAAGTTACAGGTTTTCTTTGATTATTTGTTTGGTTTCCATTAGCAGAGGGGTGAACTACAGAGAGTACTCAAGCTGATACCTTTGAAGGACCTGAGATTTAAAAACAAATAAAAGATTTACTGCGTGCTATAAGCAATAATCAATAATTAAAAACCTTGTTAAAACATTGTTGAAGAGTATTTCAGAAGAAAAGTAGTTATACTGCATTTCATGCTTAATTCAATGTCAATTAGCTGATTGTTAACTTCCCTCCAGCTAAATCTTGTTTAGCACAGAGAAGAGAAATCAAAAGCATTCTAGCTTTAACAAGCCTGGTGTTTCAATCATTCATCTCTGCCCGCAGGCTCAAAATCAATGTCAACAGACGTTTCATTGCAATTTTATCAGCCATTTCTGCACGTCACTGTTTTCTTGGTTGCCCTGATTGTCCCTCAAAACCGTCTGTGAGAATCAGAATTCACCTTGAGCAAGAAACCAAACAGACCACGCTTACTCTTACCTAGCCCATGGTAGGGTTTGCTTTCCCCGAGACGATACGAGGGCTGCCGGACACCCGAACGCCCTGAGCGGCTCGGTGCGCTCAGGTGCCCGGGAAGGGCAGCCGGGCGTCGGGGCTGGCCCGTCAGCACCGCGGACAGCGCCGGCA